>VDFB02325706.1:0-119630 GCA_007258455.2 Sequoia sempervirens
GTTTTAGATTGGTGATGAAGTGATGGTCCACTTGAGGAAAGAAAGGTTTCTAGTGGGAACATATAACAAATTGAAGATGAAGAAGTTCGGTCCCTGTAAAATTTTGAAGAAGCATGATTCAGGGAGTGCATATGAGGTAGAGTTGCTAGATGGATTCAACATTTCCCTTATGTTCAACATTTTAGATTTGACAGAGTATCATGAAGGTGGTGCAGAGGAAGTACCAACAATGGAACAGTGTGGGATTCCATCACCTACTTCAAAAAAGGAGGAGATTGAAGAAATCCTGGATAGTCGTGTGGGAAGGAGTACTAGGAACAGATAGTATGAAGAATATTTGGTGAAATAGAAAGGAAGGCCTATTGAAGATTCATCCTGGTTGCCTAAGGCAGAGGTTAACTGTTTGGGTTTTCCTCCACCATCTGAGACATGACAGGGTCACTTCTCAAATTACCCTGGGTGTCTAATGCAGGAGCATCCAGTGGTGTAAGGGCAATCTTGCATCACCCAAAAAAAGTTAAATTTCAAGTTTCTCAGTTTTTAGATGTTTTTACATTTTTGGATACCCTTTTTTTCATAATGAAATTCCCAATTTACGGTTTTTATTTTCTATTCCTGGGTTGAAAGATATTGCAGTTTTAGTTTCCCAGATTTGCACCTGAAAATATTTTGAGTTGGATTTGAGGCACTTAGAGCTTCTGGAATGGCCCTGAAACTTGCCAAAATTGGCGTAGTAGATTTTGAGCACGTTCTTGACTTCGATACCTTTCCAACGGTTCAAACGGTTTGCAAATCGGAGCCTCGGATAAAAAGTTATGGCCCCGGGAAGTTGGCGCATTTTCTAGAAGATACAATTGCAAATGTTCTTTTGAAATTTGAACTTCAAGTTGTAATTTTCAGCGCCAAATCGCCTAAACTCAAATTTTAATGTTTTTTTGGCTCCAAACTAAAGAGGAGCTCTATTTATGGGCGGGTTTCTAATATTTTTAGGTAATATTTTTGGGGACAAGCTCGCATATTGCGAAAGGGTTATTCTGTAGCTTTCTGTAGCTGCATGTGTTGTAGAACTTGGGGATTTGAGATCCTCTGCATGTAAGAAGCTCCATTTTCTGAATAATAAAATTATTCTCTTGTTTGTGGGTTATTTTCTATGTCTCGGGCTGCGCCCTCATCAAACAACCCCCTCTCATTCTGCAAAAAAAAATCCTTTAACTTTCCTAAAGGAGGTGTTAAGTTTAACAAGTTACAAATCAAATCCTTCCCTCTAAGATCAATGATTTGAGGTTGCAACATATCTTCAAAAAATGTGATTTGCACAAAACCCTTTTGAGTTGCTAACAATGTCTGTTGATCTTTTTGATTTTCTACTCCATTTGTATTCAGCTTGGTGTGATCTTCAGGGTTTTCTTTGCGTCTCCAAACCTACTTACTCTTTTTCTTGTCGGCTTCTTGTTTCTTCTTCCCTTAGATCCTTTTTTCTTGTTATTTTTCTAGAGATTTTGAAGAGCACGAGTCAACATACAATCCTTCTAAGCATTTTGGTCAGTTGAATCCTTTCCTTTCTTAGATTGGTTTCCCTCCTTTCCTTTTTCTTACAAATCCTTTTGAATAATCTGATGCCACACACTTTGAACTTCATCCTTGTGATCATTTAGTACAAAATATTGTTGCTTATGCAAAGGTGGCTTAGCATATAGGTCTCCTTTATCCTTTTGCCTAGAATGCACCTCTTGATCCTTGAAACCCTAATTCTACTAAAGAGTTGATAGAGTTGGATTGACGGGAGCCCCACCATGGCTTGCAACCTTTTGTTGTCCCACGACAGACCTAGGCTCCTGTTGCTTTCAAGACCTCATTATTGTTGCATGGGGTATGATAAAAAATGATCAACCACCTATCCCAAAAATTATTTCTTATTCTTTGGTGTTGGTGCCAATGAATAGGGAACCTCTTGCAACTTCTATGTATACTTATGTTGGTTCTTGAATCAACAAAAAATGCATAAAAAAAATATTTCAAAATTTTCATCTCTTTCAATTGTTTATACAATAATTTTATAGAATAAAATTGTTATGCATTCTCCCTATGATTAGACCATATTTTTATTTGGCCAAAAAATAAATATATATGAGAAATAGTAGATTCCAAAGATATGGCAAGGTCTCTCCAATGAGAACTAGTTGCATTAAGATTTTCTAAGGTATCAACGAATGTTTGGAGTTCCTTTTTTGTTGGTTTTAATTTGTCCTAATAATTTTGTTTGTGCCTTGCAAGGATGGCGAGGAATAGATTGAGTGGTTTGAAGAGGATCAGATTGTGCCTGCTCTTCAACACAATTTCACTCATACACACAATTTGGTGAATTAAGTTTTGGGAGTGTAGAAGGATTTTTAATTCTTGAAAGTTAAGAATCAAAATAAATGAAAAATAAATTATTTTAATTAAAATTGCTAAAAACATGGAAATTGTAAATTCTCAACCTCGTGGACATTGTGGTGACATCATGTTGGGTTGAATCCACTTGAACAATTTGCAAACACACTCATGCTATTTATTTATCATGTTTAGGAATTAGGAAGAAATGGGCTTGGAATTAAATGAGTTCGACCTTTGATTTTTTATTTATTTTTATCAAAGCTAAAATGCAATCACATTATAATGTGCTCACATTTTGTCTTTGATGAACCAAAGAACAATTGTGGCTACTTTTTGGCCCCCCATGTTTATCCACATGCCCAATAATCCTTTTGGAGTTTTAGATAGTTTTTTATTTGGCCTTGTTGATGCATTTAGTGTTTAAGAATGATTTCATAGTATAATATGATTACAATACTCAATGTCAAGTCAAATTATAGTACGACATCATTTGGAGCCATATCAGGGATCTACATAATTATTTCATTGTGAATATGCTTTTATTATTGTTGTCTTATTATCTTATATGAATGTATTTATTTTATATTCATTATATTTTTTGTATGGATTTGATTTTTAAGATATTAGTAATTGTTGGTATAAAACCATGGGTATAGAAATATATGTGCATATTCCTTGAGAGATCAAATTCAAGAGGATTACATGTGGCTTTGATCCTATTTGGAAATGGGTATGTAGGTGGTATTTAGGTGAAGAATTATCTCATTGCCAAAGATTGTGGGGGAGGTTTTTAGTGAATAGATCTAGGTTTTGGGGTTGTTCCCAAAATTGATCAACCCTCCCTCTTCAGTATGTTCTAGTTGAGGTTAAAATTTACATAAAATGGTTTTGAAATCACCTTTCTAATTAATATGTTCCAACTATATAGATCTTATCTAATAAGAGGTGGTCCATCATCATCAATATTGTCTACTCCAATCTAGGATGAAATTTAATGCCACTATCATCATGATATGCCTATGATGTGAATGCATGACATAGTAATGTTCATAACAACTCTAATATGTGAAGGCATGGATTAAAACAAAATATTCTTCTTGGTTATATCCATAATGAACATTAATAGTCACAATAACATTTTGACCATTATAAATCTTCAATTTCCTTTCTTGAGTTACTTTTCTTATGGAATTATGATCAAGTGAAAGGAGGGATGGTTTTGAGATTTCTTACTTCAAGAGTATGTGTTTTTTTATGTATATGTGATTGGATAGAAGCTAATTTTGTACAAACAGATATGCTAAGAGGGGGGTGAATCAATATATTAATAACTTTAATTCTCAATCAATAGATCAATTATAATCAAAGAACCAATAAGAACATTAGAAGCAATAATGTAATAAATGAGCACACTCACACAATGTAACATCAGATTTATGTGGAAACCCTAGAGGGAAAAGCAAAAATGAGAAAAGATGCTTGGATCTATTGTCCAAATTCAAACTCACAAGAATAATGATATCTTACAATTTGTAGGAACCGACCCACTTGAGACACCAACCCCCAAAAAAATTTATGAGCACCAACCTAAAGGATACTCCAATCCCTAAACCAATTTATAGGCACCAATCTAAAGAAGACTCCAATACCCCAAATTGAGCACCAACCTAGAAAATAAGAGGCATCCACCTCACATGAAACAAGAGGAACCAACCTCAAAATACACTGGAATGTTTATAAAATAAATAAAAGACAATCCACTATCATAAGTAATATGAGAAAGAATATGCATAATTCTACTTTTTCATTGTGACTTCTCTAAATTCACTATCTTATCTTCTCCTCAAAATTCAACTCTGCTCTAAATGATAAACCATGAAATGCTCAGGCAATTCAGACACACATATGCAAGTATAGTTATGTACTATTGAACACTTAAAAAATGAAACCACCCTCTTAAATATCAATCTAAGATGATAGAAAAAATTGATATGTTAATTTGGACCAAATATTAGCATAATTGGTAGTAAAGAAGTCGGCCCAAGAAATTCCTTCATTATCATTACCATGTCAGCCTAATAAATTTGAATTTTGGAACCAGGAACAAATTGTTGATTTTTTTTGAATCTGGACCACTAATTTACCTTTTTCATGGACTCAAATGAATGGTAGACATTCAACGACCATGTTTGAATAAACATGCAAGTCCTTTGAATATTCTCTGACTAATAGAAATGTAGGAATTGTACATGTCAGAACTGTTGAAAATTCTTCCTACACAATCGACATCCTAGATACATGTCAACATCTTGTAGTCTCGTAGGACCTCTCTCCTCTCTACAAGTGTGAAATAAATTTCAACCTTTCCATGCCATAATATTTGTACAATGGTTCCACATAGACAACAAACTAGATGGTAGCATTATGCACATCCACACATACAAAAATGAGACCCACCTTTACCATTGTGAATGTGTGCATTTGTGACACTTTTCATGTCTACTTAGCTTTCTTTCCTTCTGGGCCCAACCTTTACACATATCATCTTTTCGTGCTTCTACACATACAAAAACAAGAACCACCTTTACCATTGCAGACACCCACACTTCCAACACCTATCATGTCCACTTAGATCTATTTTCCTTTTGGGACTGACCCTTACACGTCATATTTTTTCACTTTCTTGGTCCTAACAAGGTCCTTACCATTTTAGAGTGTGCATTTGCAGTATTGTGACACTTGTCCCTATTGTGCAGCTTCACAACCCAAAATTTTAACACTAGATGTAACAAATGTAAAAAAAATGGATTGGGACAAAAAATAAGCAGGGTTGGAAAACAAATGATGTTGAAGGGTGTAAGAAATAACTTAAACAACTAAAAATTGTTAGAGGCTAGTCAATATTGAATTAAAACATAAACTACTCAACTAGGCCAAACCTTAGGCTTTAAAGGAATTAGGGATAAAACCCTACCATGACACGAACCTTATTTGATGTAATATAGTCCATGCCATTCTAGTCCAACTGTGCCATAAATATCTAAAGTAGAAAACATCCATGTTCAATCAATAATAACAACATTGCTAGTAGGACAAAAAAACACTTCTTGACATCAATGACAATTTTTACAATAATTCTGACAACATTGACAAAAAATGCAACCATCTCCATCTCAGAGGCCTTGACATCAACCATCTCCATCTCAGAGGCCTTAACATCAATCATCTCCATCTTAGAGGCCTTGACATCAATGAAAAAAAACATTTCCAATAATCTCCCCATTTGTCATTGATGGAAACACACAACACAAATTGATCTAATTGTCAATTGATCTAAATCTCAATCTGCCCCTTTTAAAAATTTCTCCACCTTTGAAATCAATGGGAAAGGATACAAAATTCTCTTTTCACTATTCTATCCATTTGTCAATAGAGATAAGAGAATTCAAGCCTAGACAGATCTATCTAGAAGAAATATACCCCCCTTGAACCAACAATTACATATCTATTGTTTCTATCTATTTGTATCACTCCTCGTAAGGGTAATACTCCAAGGATGAAAAATAGATTAATGAAGTAATCCCCTTGGACATGTGCTTTTCCTCAAGTCTTTACTAACAAGGAGTTGAGATACTCAAATGTCTCCTTGGGAAGGAGTTTTATAAATATGTTTGCAATTTTATCCTTTGTAGCTACATATTCTAATTTTATTAAGATATACTTTGTCCTGGAATGCATCATTGGATTATTTTAAATATTAATTTCACTTGTATTATTATAGAAAATATAGATAGTTTCATTATATTCAACCTTTACGTCCTTCAAAGTTTGCTTCATCTAGAGCACTTGAGTACAACATGATACTACAACAATGTATTTTTCTTCTGTTGTTGAAAAAGATATAGAATCTTGTTTCTTAATTAGCCATGACACAAGTCTATCTCAGAGAAATAATTCTCCAACACTAGTTCTCTTTATGCCATCAACACTTCCTTCCCAATATGTTTGTATGGTGTCAAAGTAAAAGGTTTTGGCCAAGAAATATGATATAAAGATGAGTATCCCTCTCATGGTTATGGAATTGACATACAAAATAAATCATCACCTCTGGGATACCACAAACCATAGTCCATAGTACTTTTCAAATATCTAAAAGTTCTCTTCACTACCTTTACACGTGTTTCCTTAGGTGTTGCTTGAAATCTTGCTACCATACACATTGCTAGCATAATGTCAGGTCTAGATGTAGTCAAATACAACAAGCTCCCAATCATTGATCTATACAGAGTATGATTTTCTTCAGGTGACTCATCATCCCTGCTTAGCTTACATCATGTCACCATTAGTGTACGAACTAGTTTTAAGTCTTTCATCTTTAAATTCTTTAGCATCTCCTTGACATTCTTGGTTTGTGATATGAAAATTCCCTTATCTAATTGAGAAATTTACAACTAAGGAAAAATGACAACTCACCAAACATAGAAATCTCAAATTATTTTTGTATCTCTTCTTCAAACTCCTTACACATCTTGTTATTGCTACCACCAAAAGTAATGCCATCAACATAGACAACAACAATTAATAGATGCACACTTTCTATTTTGATATAAATATCTCTATTTGCAATTCCTCTTTTGAATCCTTGTTGTTGCAGGTACTTTTCCAACCTAGAATACCAAGCCCTAGGTGCCTGCTTGAGTCCATAGTTCATTTTTCAACTTGTAGATAAAATCCTCATTCTCAAACAACTGCAATCCTTCAAGTTTCTCAATATATACTTCTTATTCAATATTTTCATTGAGAAATGTTGACTTGACATCCATATGATATACTTTAAAATTATTATAGAATGAATATGCCAAGAACATTCCACTTGCCTCCAATCTAGCCAAATGAGCAATATTTTCTTCAAAATCAATACCTTCTACATGAGCATATCCTTATAGACTACCCTTGCATTGTTTCTTATCACCTTCCTATCTTCATTAAATTTATTTTTGAATACCCACTTAGTTCCAATAACATTCTTATCCTTAGGTCTTGGAAAAAGCTCCCAAGTCTCATTCTTTTCAATTTGATTTCATTCTTCTTCAATTGCATTAATCCAATTCTCACATTTTCTAGCCTCTATAAAAAAACTAGGCTCAATATTATATAACAAAGAAAAATTTACTTGTTCATTCATTCTTGCTAACTGTATCCTAGTCATAACACCCTCATCCTTGTCTCCAAGAATTTAAATTTCAAAATGAGCTCTGTGAACATATCTAGCTAGTGCTCTTTCATTTCCTCTTCTTGAATCTTCTTATGAAAATTCATCTTCTTCTTCTATATTGGCTAATTCTTCAAAACAATGATCCCTTTAAACTAATGGAAAATGATGTAGTTCCTATTCAAATCTCACATTTTCACTTTCAATAATTTGTTTACCTTGCTCCTTGTTGAGTAACCAAGAAAGATAGCTTCATTAGATCTTTATTCAAACTCACCAATATTTTCTTCATCCCTTATAATGTAGCATTTGCTTTCAAATATTTTGAAATACTTGACAGATGTAGGTTTTCCTTTCCATAACTCCTATGGTGTTTTGCAATTGTTCACTCTTATTTGTCCTCTATTAAGGATATATACAGTAGTATGAATTATCTCTCTCAAGTATACATTAAGCAACCTAGCTTCATTTAGCATTGTACTGACCATATCCTGAACTGTTATATTGTTTCTTTCAATCACTCCATTTTTTTGAGGAGCTCTTGCAATGGAATACTATCTTCTAATTCCATTTTCTTCACAAAATTCTTCAAATTCATTAGAGATAAACTCACCACCTCTATTATAACTTAGGCATTTGATCTTAACCCAATTCCATTTTAAACCAAAGCATTAAAAATCATAAAACCTTTCAGAGGATTCAATTTTTTTTTTAAGTAACCCAAGTCATTCTAGAAAAATCATCAATAAGTAACATAAAATACCTTTCACTTTGCAGTCCTTTTTTGTTGGAGATTTGGAGATTATTACACTATGTTTTCATTAGTATTTTCATTGATGTCAACCTCTAGTGTGGTCATGATGAGAAGGAATTGTGGTGTTCAAAAAGTGTTGTAGATATTGATCTCAACCTCTAGTGTGGTTGTGATGAGAAGGAGTTGTGGTGTTGAGCAAGTGTTGTAGATGCAATAGGTTCACTTGGTTTCCAAGTACTTTTGAGAAAATTTGAATAAAATGTGTGCAATGTGACAGAGGTGTGTTCTATGTTGTGCTTTGCATTTCTTCATGGTTGAAGATGTGCTTTTATGGTTTGGACGTGATGATCAGTGGTCTTTGAAGGTGTTATATCTAGAGTTTTAGGTTTTTTATTGTGCGACAATGGAAGATGTGTTTGAAAGTGTGTTGCCTATGAATAAGGTTGTTTGGTAGAAATGGAATTGATCCACATTTCTCCACATTGAATGTTCTTATATTGAATAGTTGGGAACATGTTAATATTGTATGTTTCTACCTTCCCTTGGAGTGTTTAGTGTTCATTTGTTACACAAACTTGGTTAGTGAGTTGTATGTTTGTAGCAGTTTGATTGGTTGCACAGGATGTTAAGTTTTCTTAGTTTTAGATGGTTGTGCCAATGTTTGTTAATATTCTGATGATGTTGGAATATTATGGATGTTGTGTGATGTTTTTGTGTGGTTTTCATATTGTCTTTGAACCTGGAGAAGTGTGTATGTGGTTGCTTGTAGTGTTAGTACAGGTTTGGCCAACTTGGCGTACTAGCACTATTTGTGGAGGTGCTTCATTATTTTTGGAAGCATAGTGTTGTATGTTAGTGTATATTTGGGTCATGGTTAACCCTTGGTGTGTTCCACCTTCACTTATTTCCATCACAAAGGTATTTGGTGCTGACCTATTTTATGGTTGCATGTTTGAGGTGCTTACATTTCATTGTAGCCGACCTAGAGAATGTTTCTGAGGTCACAAAGGATATATAAATAGGGTCAATTGTTAGAGATATAACAATTGTGTGAGATGATGCAAATGTAAGTGTGTGTTGAGATCTGAGTGCGATCTTGAACACTTAATGCTATCAAATGCAGTGAGCAGAAGGTGTCTACATTTTCAGTGTGCTTGAAGTTGCTAGAGATAGTGAGCCAAAAGTTGCAGATGGTGTAGAGTTGTTGTGGTGGATTTTCCAATTACTATGAGGTATTGAACCTCCTTATAATAGCCTTCTCCTATTCTTCTTTCTTTTAGATACTGAGTCCTTTAAGCAGTAAACCCTTAGTAGTGAGTCATTCTTCTCTTTTGATAGGTGAGCCCTTTTGGGACCCATACTTCTATATTTGGTGTTGCTATTCATATATAAGTGAGTTAACCCTCATTGTGGTTTTTCCCTTATTAGGGTTTTCCATGTAAATTTGGTATTCTATGGTGTATGGTTATGAATTTGCTTATGTTTCATGTGTTTACACTTTGTTGATGTTTAATAAGGGTTTAAAGGTTAATGAGGGTTTGACTAATTAATGTACAATTGATTCACTCCCCTCTCAATTGTCCTATGCATATAACAATTGGTATCAAAGATGTGGTTCCTTGGAAGAAGCTTAACCACTTGAAGTATATCTAGATGGTGAATAGGAACTGCATCAAATCCCCTATGTTTAATGGAATGAATTATGCTTACTACAAAGCCAAGATGGAAGCCTTTCTTGTTGCTCTAGGTTTTGGTGTCTAGAAATTAGTTGAAAATGGATATACTATGCTTTTTGTTGGCCTGGAAAGTGATGATGAGGTCAAGGATTATGAGAAGAATGGAAAAGTAAGAAATGCTATCTTGAGTGGTCTTTTTTATTCTAAACTTGGGAAGGTGATAAGCCTCAAAATTGCTAAAGAGGTCTGGGTAAAGTTGGTGAGCATTTATGAAGGAGATGATAAGGTCAAGAAAGAAAAGATGCAAAATTTCAAAGAAAATTTTGAAACCTTGAGGATGTTAGAAGATGAAGATATTGCAGCCTACATGCTTAGAGTGGATGAAATTGTCAATGCCATCAATAGTCTTGGTGGAAAGCTAGAAGAAAGTGAAGTTGTGAAAAAGGTATTGAGAACTCTTCCTAAGTATTATAGTGCTAAAGTTTCTGTTATCGAGGAAGCTCAAAATTTGGATCAATATTCTAGAGATAAAATGTTTGGTGCTTTAATTTATTTTGAATTAAGAGAGTTTGAAAAAGATTCTATGAGGAAATAAATTGCCTTTAAATTCAACAAGAAAGAAAAGGATGATGAATCTTATCTAAATTATCTTGATGAGGTGGAAGAAAATTTTGTAAGGAGATTGAAAAAAGGGAATTGAAAAATACAAAGGTAAGTTACCTTTCAAATGTTTCAATTGTGGGAAGATAGGTCATTATGCTTCTAAATGTCCAATCAAAGTTTCAAATAACAAACAAAAGGATCATAAGGGTAAATCTTTTAAGAAGATTTATTATGTTGAAAAAGATAATGGTGTATCTAATGATGAGTAATCAGACTATTTGAATGATGGAAGTGATGAATGCATGTTCATGGCTTTAAATTTTGGAACTAATTCTACTGATCCTAAAAGATTTGTGAAGGAAATTGCTCCATAAATGATCTGATTAGGATCTAGACTAATTGAGTATTTGAATGCTTATTTATAGAAACTTAATAGAAATACAATTCATGCATTAAAAATTGAAGGTGAAAAATAGAATTGAGAAATAAGAAGAGAGAGAAAGTGCAAACGATCTGATAACAGAGTTCGCCACAAATGTGACTATGTCTCCGGGTCTACTCCAATAGAGTGAGACTGATCCAATTAATCTCCAAAAAATCAGTTACAAATGCACCAAGAGAACTTCAACAGCATGACAATACTCTGACATACAAAATGGCTCAAAATAATCTCCTTAGAAAATCTCCCTGTTTCTCTAATCCACTGCTTCACCACCTAGACTTGAAAAATCTGAATGAATAAAACTCTCACCCCTAAACCCCCTTTTTATACATAATTTTGGCTAAAAAGGCTAAAAACCACCATAGTTAATAAAATAACAAATTGCCAACAAATAACCTTCATTTACAAAAATAATAACCCTTTCAAAACCCATTTTTTAAATTTTGTTTATATTGCCCTTGTCATTTCTCCATTTACGAGCTATATTGTTTTGGGTATTTGTTTTTATTCTTTTATTTAATAACCATTTGGGCTTATTCATTTATTAAAGGGGATAATATATATATATATTTTATGAGATTTTGTTTTAATCCCACCAAATCCACTAATCCCACAAAATCCGATCGCACCAAATCCTCTTGGGATCCCACAAAATCCGATGGATTTTTTGTGAGATAAAATAAGCCTCCACACTTTATTTTCAAAAATAAAGCATGGTACATGAATTTTTTTGTGAGATTTTTGCCACATCACCTGCAATTCCATGTCACCATCTAGTCAACTACCATGCCACATGCTGACATCATGCTGATGTCACCAACTGTACCACCAAGTCAACTGAACTTTGACTACCAATATCTCGAGCATACGGTGTCAGATTTTGATGAAAAGAACGTTGTTGGAATCATCTCGATGAGCCCTTCAACTTGATGCTACTTCTGCCAATTTTTGAGATGATCATTTTTTTGCCTTTTTGGATGCCTCTTGGTGCCAGTTTGACCAAATGTTTGACTGGCCATAACTTGAGCAAGTAGACTCCTTTTCACTCCGTTCAAGTTGCGCTGGAATCAAGACATCGAGCTCTTTCTGATGGTGCTGAAATATGGAGTATTGGAGACACTTCAATTTTTAATGAAAATATCCCTTGGATCAATAAATAGGTAACAATATTGAAGGAACTATATTGATTGTCTTTCATGCAAGACAAGAGAGAAACTACTGGATAATTGATATGGGATTCTCAAATCATATGACAAGTGACAAGAGTGAGTTTTTTAGACTTCAAAAGTATGATGGTAGTCTTGTTAAGTTTGGTTATGATACATTTGCTAAGATTTGTGGAAAAGGTTCAATTAGTTTTGATGGAAAGCATAAGATAGATGATGTTCTTTATGTCAAGGGTCTCTAAAATAATCTTTTTAGTATAGGACAAATGTGTAGCAGAGGATATAATTTGGTGTTTTAGGATGATGGTTGTGAAATTAGAAAAGGAAGATCCAAAACTTTGGTTGTATCAGGAACAAGGATAAAAGTAAATGTTTATCAACTCAAAGGTGGTGGTATTAAGTTCTTTATGTCTCAAATCAATTAAAGTTGGCTATGACATAGGAGAATGTGTCACATCAATTTTGACAACCTAGTGAAGATCAATTCTACTAATGCTATGGGATATCTACCAAGAATTATAAAACCTATCAATGCAATCTAGAAAGAGTGTTAGTTTGGAAAGAAAAAAAGAAAAGGTTCAAAATCAAAGAATACTCTACTGCAGGACCTTTGGAGTTGGTGCATATAGACCTATGTGGACCTACCAGAACAAGAAGCTCTCAAGGTGGTATATATTTTATGTTGTTGATAGATGATTATTCTAGAATGTCTTGGGTGACATTCTTCAAAGTAAAGTCAAAGGATCTAGATAATTTTAAAGAATTTAAATCTATGGTTGAGAATCAAATGGATCTAAAAATAAAGTGCTTGAGGTCTGACATAGGTGGAAAGTTTACTTCAAATGAGTATATAACAATTTTTGTGAAGATCATGGGATTAAGAGACATTTTCAACTCCTAAGATTCCTTAGTGAAATGGAGTAGTGGAGAGGAAGAATAAGATAGTTCAAGAAGTAGCAAGGACCATGATGAAGGAAGCAAATCTATTGGGTGTCTATGGGAGAGAAGATAATTATATTGCAATGTACATTCTTAACAAAAGACAAGCAAGAGTAAATAGTTCAAAGACTCCCTATGAACTATGATATAGAAAAACTCCTACTATGAAATATTTTAGAGTGTTTGGAAGAAAATGTTATAACATGAGGGATGAAGAAAACTTAGGAAAGTTTGATGCAATATCTAATGAAAGAATCTTCCTTGGATATTCTATAAAGAGCAAGGCATACAAATGCTATAACAAAATGTTAAAGAAGATAGTTGAGAGTGCAAGTGTCAAAGTGGATGAAGAATCAAATCTAAGCTTAGTGATAATAGAAGGATATGAATCTGATGAACCCTCCTTTAGTGAAGAGGAAAAAAATAAGAGAAATAAAAAGAGATGATAGTGGAAGATGATGTTGTAGCTTTGGTGTTGTCATTGATGTCAACAGTTTGTAGGTTTGGTGTTGTCATTGGTGTCAATAGTATGAGCAAGAGATTGTTGCAAGTATGAGCAGTTGGTTTTTTCATCTATGTTGTTGCATTGATGATTTTCTAGTGATGCTTTGATTAGTTACATTATGTTGTCATTAGTAAGAACTACTAGTGTCAACCTCTAGTGTTGCTTTGATAAGATTTTGTTTATAGATATATAGTTGAGTTTCTATGTTGTATCTATCTTGGTGGTGATGAGGAAGTATTGAAGGTGATGAGAAAGTATCTTTGGTTCTTGGTTTCCAAGTTCTTTTGAGAAAATTTGAAGAAAAGAGGAAACAATGTGTTGTAGAGGGGTTATGTGTTGCAGAGTAGTATTTTGGTTTTGCTCCGTATTTCTTCTATGTTGAAGATCTGCTTGTGCGGTTTAAATATGTTGATCAAATGTGTTCATATATGTTATATACAAAATTTTGTGTGATGGATTGTTGTGCAGAGAAATTTGTGTTCACCAGTGTATGAATTATGTGTTGTAGAGGTGTCTAGGAGAAATGGTTATGCTCTGCATTTCTCTATACTTTGTTTTTTGATCTTGCGGATCAGGAATTATGTTGATATTGGTTGTATCTTTCTTTAGTTGAAGATGCTCGTGGTTTGGTGCTCCATAAGCTAGTTTCTTGAGTTACAATGTGTGAAATTTTGTTTTAGTGTATTAGGTGTGTACATTCTTTAGGTGAAAGTTGTTGTGAAGGAATTTGTTGGGTTTCAAGGTGTTCATGGAATATTCTAGATTATGTTCAAGTCATGTTTGTTGTCTATGAGTTGTTAGATCAAAGGAAGCATGTACTTAAGATATTTAACGGTGTTTACACGGGTTTTGTTGACCTAGGGTGTTTACATTAATTGAATATGTGCTTCGGTGTTTGTGGAAGGGTGGCATGGTGTGTGTGAGAAAATTTAGGTCCAAGTTAAGGCATGTTGTGGTCTTCCTTCATTCCTTTCCACTACAGGATTGTTTTGGTGCCGACCTAATTTGAATTTGCACAGTTGAGGTGCATAGCTGACCTTGGAGAATGTTTCAAGGTTGAAGATGGTATAAATAAGTGTTGTGTTGATAAAGAAACTGTATGAGTAGAAGTGTGGTGTGGGTGATGTGAATTGCAAAGTTGTAAGGTATGAATTTGTGAAGTGTAGTGTGAGCTTTCATGTATTAGATTACTAGATGCAATGAGTATCTAAGGTCTCTACAATCTTCAGTAAGGCTATTAATGTGTTGGTAATGTAGTGGTGGACTATTTTGTTGCATTGAGATGGATTTCTCACTGTAACATTCTTCTCTATATTCTTTTTTATAATTTGGCAGCGATCCCTTCTTTCTTTTGTGCAGTGAGCCTTTTGAAATCAGTGTTTCTATTACTTTATATTGTGAGCTAATGCTCACAGTGGTTTTTCCCTTCTTAGGTTTCCCACATAAATATAGTGTTCTATTATGCATGGTGTTGATTTATTTTAGTTTTTGTTATTTTCTCTCATGCTAAATCACTCTAACAAATTAAGGGTTAATTAAGTTGATGTGGGTTTGAATGTTAATGAGGGTTTCAAAGTTTTAATGTATAATTGATTCACTCCCTTTCTTAGTTGTCTTATTCATTCAACAATTGGTATCAGAGCAAGGTTCCTTGGAAGAAAGCTTAACCGGTTGAGATAGATCTAGGATGGCGTGTAAGAAAGATGTTCCTTTGTTTGATTGATTGGATTATGCATTCTAGAAGACAAGGATGGAAGATTTCCTAGTATCTCTTGGATTTGAAATTTTGAAGTCTATTGAGATTAGATATACCATGCTTACAAATGGTTTGAACACTAATGATAATATCAAGGTATGAGAACAATAGTAAAGTAATGTATGCTCTCTTAAGTGGTCTTGCTAATTCTAAACTTGTGGAAGTTATGAATTTGAAATCTACTAGAGATATTTAGACAAAGTTGGAAAGCATTTATGAAGGAGATGATAATGTTAATCAAGCTAAGATGCAAAACCTCAAGATCATATTTGAGAACCTGCAAATGTTTGAAGATGAAAACATTACAAGCTATATGCAGAAGGTTGAAGAAGTTGTCAATTCCATTAGAGGTTTTGGTGGAAAACTTAAAGAATAAGAAGTGGTAAAGAAAATACTCAGAACTCTTCCTAAATCTTATAGTCATAAAGTTTATACTATTGAGGAATCTCAAGATTTGAGCAAATATTCTAGAGATCAATTGGATGGTTCTTTGGATGCTTCTGAAATGAGAGAATTCAGTCCAAGTAATGCAAAAGTTGAGACTAATTTTAAGGCTAGAAAATTAGAGAAGGTTGAGGTATCAAATCAAGAGGATCTTGACGATGTAGAAGCAAACTTTGTGAGAAGAATGAAAAAGGTTACTGGTAAGTACAAAGGTAATTTTCCTTTTAAATGTTTGAGCTATGGAAAGATAGGTCATTATGCTTCAAGATGTCCAAATAGAGCCTTGAATGACAAAAAAAAGGAGGAAAAAGGTAAAAAAATCAAGCAAAGTTATTATGTTAGAAAAGATGCCAGTATATCTGATGATGAATATGATTATGATGATAGTGAATGTTTGTTCATGGCTATAAAAGGGAGCTAATTTTTCTAACTTTGAGATATGTGTGAAGCAAATGCTCCAAAAGCAGGTGGTAATACCGAAGGCACTTTGGTGACTACTTTTCATGCTAGAGAAGAAAAGAACTACTAGATCATTAACAGTGGATGCTCAAACCATATGACTGGTGACAAGATTAAGTTTGCTAAACTTGAAATGTATGAAGAAGGACTTGATAAGTTTGGTGATGATACATCTGCTAAGATATGCATAAAAGGTTCAATTAGTTTGGATGGCAAGCATAATACTAATGATGTTCTTTATGGATCAAAATACAAAGTTGTATCACACTTTATAAAGAAAACAGTCAACACTGATCCAACTTTTAAACTTGAACCACAAAAAAGTGGTATATGTTTTTTAAATTTTGAAATGATGTAAACTAATAAAATGTGTATTTTTTAGTATATTTTATGTTTGTATTTTTTTTGAAAACAATAAAAAATTATTTGAATATAATTTTTCATAAATTTACACTATAATTTTGTTGTTGATAAAATGCTGAAAAATGAAACATGAGACGCCAATCTTTATATAGTAAATTTTATTTTTTTCTTTCATTTTTTTTGTGTATTTATAACTTAAAACTTTAGTGCATAGATATTATTTTTTCCAATTTTGATAAATATATATTTTTAAATAAATATTAAAATGTGTGTGTTAAAAAAATACTTGTTCCCATTTGATGTCAACTTTTGTATTAACTATTTATCTAAAATAGAAAACAAATTATACCATCTTGGTTTAGATTCTTTTATCTAGTGCATCATTTTTTTTTCAATTTTTTTAGTAAGTTTTATTATTTTTCATGACATGGTAATAAACCTAATATTTTTGTGTTGATAACCTAATTTTAGTAAAAATAAAATATAAAACATAAAAAATAGTTAAACTAATAAAATACATATTTTTGAAAACTAAACTTATGGATCTACAAAAGGGTATCTTTATATTTAAAAATAATGTTATTTACATATGACTAGGAGTTGTTGAAACATCAAGTTTTTCAAATAATTTTATTTTTTAGAAAAACTCGCTTCAAAGTGGTGCTACATATGCATTTATCTAACAATTTTAGTTGGAAAAGTTGTGGACATATCTAATCTAGCTAGAATTAATTTTACTAGATCGTATGTTTGAACAAAATTGATTTTTAGTTAGAAATACTTGCATTCAACTGTGTTGATAAGTTGGAAAAAAGTGTGACACAAATTTGTACTTTTAGCCTTATGTTAAGGGTTTAAGACATAACCTCTTGAGTGTTGGACAAATATGTAGCAAATGATATAATCTCATGTTCTAGAATGATGGACATGTGAGATAAAAAAAAGCTCTGAAATTGTGGTTGCTACTAGAAGGACAAATGGAAATGTTTATTAGCTTAAAGGTGTTGATGGTCATTGCTTTATGACTTAGATTAATGAAAGTTGGCTATGGCATAGAAGGATATGTCAAATCAATTTTGAAAACCTATTTAAAATCAATTCAGTTCAATTTGTGAGAGATTTTCCAAAGATTACAAAGCCTATCAACATTGTTTGCAAGGATTGTTAGATTGGGAAGCAAGCAAGGAGAAGTTTCAAAGTTAAAGAAAAATTTACTACCAAAATATTGGAGTTGGTGCATACAGATCTTTGTGGTACTGCTAGAGTAAGAATTCTTCAAGGTGATAGGAATTTCATGCTATTAATTAATGATTATTATAGAATGACATGGGTTACTTTTCTCAAAGAAAAATTGGAAGCTCTAGATAAGTTTAAGGAATTCAAAGTTATGGTTGAGAATGAAATGGGTATGAAAATAAAATGTTTGAGGTTTCATAGAGGTGGAGAGTTCACCACCAATGATTTTAATAGTTTTTGTGAGAATCATGGAATAAAGAAGAATTTATTTACCTCTAGGACTCAACAAAATGGAGTGGTTGAAAGAATGAACAAAACTGTTCAAGAAGCTACAAGGACAATGATGAAAGAGGAAAATCTATCGAAAGTCTATTGGAGAGAAGCAATTCATATTGTTGTTTACATACTTAATAGAGTGCAAGCAAGAGAAAACAACACAAAGACTCCCTATGAGTTATGGTATGGAAGGATTCCTACTATCAAATACTTTAGAGTGTTTAGAAGCAAATGCTATATCAGAAGAGATGACGAAAACTTAGAAAAATTTGATGCAAGATCTAATGAAGGTATGTTGGATATTCTACAAAAAGAAAAGCTTACCGGTGCTACAACAAGAGGTTGAGAAATATTATTGAAAGTTCAAGTGTTAAGGTTGATGAAGACTTGCAGAAGAATTCAATGGTGATAGATGGATATGAATCAAATGAGTCCTCTTGCAGAGAAGAAGAAAAAGCTAAAGTGAAAGAAGTACAGATTGAAGAGGAAGAAGCTCTAGAAAGGATCCCTAAGACTCCTAAGTATGTACAGAAAAATCATTCTGAAGAACAAATAATTAGTGATAAGAGAAAACGTGTATTGACAAGGAGAAAAGTTGCTAAAGAATAGGTAAATCTATGTTTACTTTCTAGATTTGAACCTAAAATAGTGATTGAAGCATGCAAGGATAAATATTTGATCAAGGCTATGAAAGAACTAATGTAGATTGAGAAGAATTAGACTTGGGAACTTGTCCCAAGATTGGAAAACAAGAATTCCATTAAAAATAAGTGGGTATTTTGGAACAAATTAAATGAGAATGGAGAAGTGGTAAGAAACAAGGCAAGGCTTGTGCGTAAAGGCTACTCACAAGTTGAAGGAATAGATTTTGAGGATACATTTGCTCTGGTGGAAAGAATGAAAGCTATTAGAATATTTTTGGATTTTGTAACACATAAGGATTTCAAATTTCTATCAAATGGATGTGAATTCCGCTTTCTTGAATGGTGAGTTAGAAGAGGAGGTATACATAGAACAATCAAAAGGATTTTAGTTATCAGATAAACTGAATATGGTTTGTTGGTTGAAGAAGGCATGATATGGATTGAAGCAAGCTCCCATAGCTTGGTACACAAGGTTGGATATGCACTTATTACAACAAGGATTCAATAAAGGTACCATAAATAGTAATATTTACTTTAAAGTTGAAAAAGATAAAATCTTGATTGTGGTTGTGTATGTAGATGATATAATTTTTGGAGGAAATAAAGCTATGTGTATGAAGTTTGCAGAAGAGATACAAAATGAGTTTGAAATGTTAATGTTTAGGGAGATTAATTTATTCCTTGGACTACAAATTAATTAGACATATAAATGAATATTCATTTCACAATAAAAATATGTCAAGGAAATGTTGAAAAAGTTTGGAATGGAAGATTTTAAACTGGTATGTAATCCTATGGTTATTGGTTACAATTTAAGCAAGAATGATGAATCCCCTAAGGTTGATCAGAGTAAGTATAGATCACCATTTGGAGGACTACTATATCTAACTGTTACTAGACCATATATCATGCGTGTAGTTTTTCTTGTGGATAGATTTCAAGAAGATCCCAAAGAGTCACATGTTGCAGTAGTGAAGAGTGTAGTCACCCTAATTTTGACAACACTTCTTCCTAATCAATTAAAAATTATTATTTAATTAATTTACCCCTTCCCAACCTTAATTAATTAAATATTTATTATTTAATTAATTAATATTCCATATTGTTCTTATAATTAATTAAATATCACTACAACAAAACAAACAATTAGCACCTAAAATAGTGCCAGATTTTAGTGTATTTGAGTTCATGAATTGGGAACTTCTGTTGGCGCAAAATGGTATGTTCACTTCGACACCGGATTTAGCACTGGGTTTAGTGCCAAATTTTGTTACTTCTATTTTGGCTTCTGATTTTGGCTCTAGTTTTGCTTCTTGTGTTGCTTCCACGTTTGTGTATAAGAGTGAATTTGCATCCCCTATGCAAATCCATTTTATGCCCTTATTCACTTTAGAAAACCAAGTTCAGAGGCTTAATTTCACTTAAGCCCACTGTTGGTGGTCCACTTGGTGCCTATTTTGAGCGTCGGTGGGGGCGTTTCTATTTGGGACACTTGCGCAACACATAGACGTTCGCATGGCGCGCTTATGTCCCTAGTAGATTCCTACAACTAAACCTATAGAGGCGTTATGCTTCTCATTGTCAGCGAAGTTATAATGCCCCCTTTGACCAACCAACCCAAATATGGCCATTTTCTTCCTTCCTTCTTCATATCCACTCCTTCAACTTGCATTCCAACTTTGGAAGAGATTAAGCTTTCACTCTTGCACTATCACATCACTCCACAAGCTCACTTTACCACTCACTTCAAGCACTCAAGCATTCCATTGCAACAAAAGCTTCACTCTGTCACTTTGGTAGAGCATGTTTGAGACCATGCCATTGCAGCAGAGGCTTGAGCTCCTCTCATTTCTCCCCCAAGTAGCCTTGAATGCTTTTGGTGGAGGTGGTAAGCTTCCCTCTCCTCTCCTCTATCACTTGGTTGAGTAGCATAATACTGCTTTGTAGTGTTTGCATTGTCTTTATTATACTATTTCTTTATCTCATTTCCTTGGTCGTTCATGGAGGTGGAAACACCTAAACAGGGGTTGGTTGCGCCCACAAAATGATATGAAAATCATGGAAAAACCTATCCTGGGAATTGGACATTCCAGCAGGTGACTAATACCTCTTCGTGGACGTTCATTTACTTGTCAAATCAGGGAACGTAAACTTTAAATGGAGCAGCACTATATGTGCACTAAGAACTGGTTTCAGTTATCACCTATTGAAAATAAGCACTTGGAAAGAAATTCTACCTACGCTACAGGAAGGTAATGCAAAGTTCTCTTAACTCAATCATAATCTAACCAAAGCAAAAATCGTAATAGCTACAATTGAGAGACAAACTATAAACTAGCCTTATGCTGCAGGAACAAACACAGGGATGGATTCCCGATGCTGCAGGAACAATATAAGACTGAGCTTGTGCTAAAACTTCTAAAATGAAATCTAACTTGAATTAACAAAGGATAAACAACTACGCTCATACAAATACTTACTAAGTGGGCCCCCTTAGCAAGCATCAACTAATTAACATAGAAGATTGTGCTAGAACTCCATCAACTTTTATTCATAACGTGAAATCATTTACATTGATTGTTCTGCTTCAGAAAACTAACAAAAACTCTGATTCATATTATAACTCTAACTCTTACATAATCTACTTCTCTATCTATCTCCTTCTCTGTTCACCCGCGCAGGAGGAACACTTATTTTTAAATCAGGAGAACAACTAACTAACTAACCCTAACAGAGAAAGACATGGATATAAAATGTATCCCAAAATCGAGGAACATACTTCATAAATGAGTTTATCCGTTCAACCCGATCCAGAGAGAATCAAGCACTCCACTCTTTCCAGATTAAATGTCATTTAAAATCCTTCCCAACAGTTTTGGTAAAAGAGTCTTCACCAAAGCTTCCTCAAAGTCATGTAGGAAATGGACTTTACTGCAAGGTCAAGATTTGCTATGCTTGACTCGATCATACTTTCTTCAACAACCTGCGAAACACAAGGTAACAGATGTGAAAGAAAAGGTGCATGGCACATACACAATATCCATTCATTAATCACATATTTAAATCTATTTCATCATTCAAAAACTACATGCATTATACTAGTCATTTGGGAAGTCAAAAGGGTAATAAATATAGACATGTCAACATGATCGGCTACAGGAACATGAAAGTGTATTGCTATAGGATATCCCCCAATAAAAGGTTTCAAGAGAGTTGAACAACCATAAACAACAAAAGTAAAGGTATTAAAAGTACACCATGATATCCAAATGATGAGCATATTTTGGGCTCATCATTTTTCCCCCTACTTAACCCAATGTTGATCCTCCAGCATTAAACTTCCTGGTGGTCTCTCTGAAATCAGTGGTTGAGGAATGACCCTTAAATGGAATTCCAAATTTGTAACAAAAGCCTCTGTAACTCTGCCACCTTTCATACCTATGGGCTTCTGTGTCTTGATTAAGATTTGTAGCCTGGTAAGAATAAAGGGGCCACATTAGCGCAGGAGGTCTAAATGTTAATGGAAACCACAATTCAAACCTCTTTTGAAGTCCCAACTGTATGTATTTGCTTGATCGTTTAAGAGCTGCTGTAAAATTTAGTGGACTATGAGGTTTAGACTTTCTTAACCCAACAGTTAATCTTTCCCACCTCCTTTCAATTCTGGAGTATGACAGTCTCCAAAACGAGTATGATTGTTCTTGAAATTCATCATATACCTGTTTCCTAAGATCAAATATTTTTATTCTGGCTGTATCATTATTAAGACCATACGCCAGAGTAAGCCAGGTTTTCAACATTGTGTGGGGGTCTAAACTCTCAGAACGCAATGGAACAGGCTCATTCCTCTCGGCTTCTTCATATGTTTCCCATTGCCTGCCATAATTTGCTTCATTTGCTATCCAAGACATAAGTGATCTCAAATGGATGTTGCCAATATACAGAAGGGGATTCCACTCTGTTTCAAATGGAATTAAGAAGCCATGCAAATAAAATTCACACAAAGAATTTCTGAGCCAATTAGGGGCTGCCTGATATGCATCGTAAAATTCTTTAGCAGTATGAAGAATAGGATCTTGATTTCTGAAAATTCTCATCAGTTGGAACCACAAGAACTGTTCTTTGAGGCACAAAGCATAAACTCTGGGTGGTGGTCTGCATTCCATAATCTGACCAGTTACCTTCAACATTTCACCAATATTCTCTTTTAACTCCTGGATTTCCAGTTTCTGCCCTTCAATTTCCTTTTGTAGTTTCTTCTTTTCCTCCTCCCAAAGACTCTGTTGCATTTTAGTCTTGGCCAGGTGGTGGAAAGTCAGGGTTTGTAATGTAACCGATTTCCATGTAGCTTTGACATATTCCAAAAATTTAATTAAAAATGTCTTCTTATAAATAACAATGGCTTGACAAGTTGTAGGGGGAATTGAGGCTTCATTGGCTACTTTCAATGGTTCAGTCTGTTCTTCCTCTTGCTGCAGGATAAAATCCTATTGCTACAGTGGAGAAGACTGTGCTTTCTCTAAAATATGCATAGCCATAATAGCCAAGTCATCAAGACTTGGTACTCCCCTTTCATTATGCTCAACTTCCCTTGTCTCAACTTGTTCTTCTTCAAGAATAACAAATGAACTCTGTGTAGCACTCTCAGACACATTTTGAGAAACATTACATTCAGACTCTTTAGATTCTTCTAAAATTATAATAACCTCAGGTTGAGGTGAAGCAGGGGATACTTTGCATTGTGTTCTTGTAGAAACTCTTCTTGGCAGTGTTGTGGCTGCAGAAGGTGCTCTCGTAGCTTTCCTCTTTTTGAATTGCCTAGAAGGTTCTGCCTTGTCAGAGGATGATGGTGAACTAGTAATGGCAATAGGTGTTGTTGTAGGAGACAATGCTGCAGGGGAAGAAGCTGTAGGAGAAGAACGTTGCTTTTTCTGAGAACGAGGGTTAGATTCTGGGGTTTGTTCTGCCCCAAATGACTCTCCGCCCTTAGTTTTTCCTCTCTCTCTCTCTCCTACTGGCAGCCCTAGTTTGCACCCGGGTAGAGGACTCTGGTGTGAGAGATGTAGGACCAGGTGCTACAGGAGCAGATGATGCTTTCCCTATTCTCCTACTGGTGGATGCTATTTCCTCTTTCTTTTTCCGAGGCCATGGGGTAAGTGCTCTAGGGAGTTCTAGATGTTGCAGGCTCTTCTGGGCAACAAATTCTTGCCAGGAAAGAGGTGATACATCTCTCAAAGAGTGTGTAATCAACAATTTTATGAGGCCATGGTGAGCAATAGAATTATCTTTCCCCTGTTGGGTTCCGTGGGCACATTGTTCCTGAAATTTTAACAAAAAAGTTTAGAACATTAACAACTAATTCATGCCTCATATGACTTAGCAATTTGAAATGGTAAGAATGCAGGTAGGAGAAACGGTCTTCACAAGTTAAATACCTGATTATGAAAGTAGCGTATTTTGGGTATGGAGGAGGCAACGACACTCGCTTGCATCCCTGCTTTGAGACCTCCAAAGGTCCATTAGTGGGTATTGAAAATTCTTCCCTTGCAGAGCCAGTATCCGAAGAAAAATTTTCTCCAATGGCTGGGAGCTTGGTTACTTTTGCAATTCTTTTTTCAGTTACAACAACTTTTAGACCCCATACAGTAGCCTCCCCTTCAGAAAGGGTTCTAAAAAATTTTCCTATAGCCTCCTCATTAAAAGCATCTAAACTAAAAAAGTAATTCAGACAACCACAGAGGTTGAATGCTTGGGTCGTTTGAGGATTTTGCATTAACAACTCATGAGCTACAGGCTCATGCCTTACCAACTGACCACCCATGTTCACAGTTTTTATCTTAGCTGAACTCAACTCTTTTCTAAAAATAAAATTTTCCCTATTCTGCTCTAGTTCTTTTCTGTTCTGCCGTCACTTTTCTCTTCTTTTCTAAAAATGAACTTTTTTAAACAAGCAATTTTTCTTTAAACAAGTAGTTTTTGAATATGATTTTCAATGAAAAACATGCAATGAAAAAGACATGCGATCATATTTGGAAAGTACCAAAAAAATAATAAAGAAAGATTATCTGAGCAGTTGTGACAGTGGTGAAAAGACAAGTTTAAAAAGTGGATTATCCTGCCCCCTACTTAGAGTATGACATGTGTCCTTACATGCATTAAGGAATAGGCAGAAATTGGGTAATAATGACTGAAACAGACAGTGTAGTAAATGAATAAAATGAAATAAATCAAAATAATCAAAAGATATTGCATACCTTTCATTAAATGCTTGTACGTGCTAAGAAAGTTGATGGCTTCAGCATGAGATGACAGTTGGGAATGAGATCATAATTAAGGGTGGTGCGGATGAATGAGGTGGATGGTACGTGGACGGACAAGATGAATGGATGGAATGGATGGATGGTAAGAAAGATAAAGAAGTGAGATGTGGTGAAAAGTGGAAATGAAGAAAAGGGGGTTCTCTTAAAAAGGAAACATTTATTATGAGCATGCATTACAAAATCATAGAGAAGCTGCAGGAGAAAGCCTAAAGCCTTCAGCTGCAAGAAGAGTAGTGGCAGAATCCTGAACGAACTGCTGCATGAATTCTTCTTTTGAGACTGGTTTGTGGTACAATCGGAGGCAGTGTCCATTAACTAACAGCTTGAATCTAACAAGATCAATTGTAACGAGTTGCACTGAACCATTAGCAAATACATTCTCAATTTCATACAGGCCCAACCATCTGGTTTGTAATTTTCCTAGACTATCCTTGTATCGTGAGTCATAAAGCAGAGCCCAATCTCTTACTTTAAATATCTTCTCCTTAATGTATTTATCATGCCACCTTATTCTCTAATTTTGTATCATCTCAGTGTGCTGCAGGAAATTCTTGCGGAGCTCATCTAGAGCATTGAGTTGCATGATTCTGTCCTTTTGTGCATTTGTTAAATCCATGTCCATCTCCAGTGTTGTTCTTAGAGTCTTATGTTCAAACTCTGTTGGCATCACAACTGTTTTATCATACACCATTTCAAAAGGTGTATATCCTGTAGCAGTCTTCTAGGTAGTACAGTAGGCCCATATAGCTTCTGGTAACCTTGTGGCCCAATCCTTCCTATGCAAATCTATAGTTTTAGTCAAAATGGCCTTTATGTCCCTATTTGTGACCTCAACCTAGCCATTGGCCTGGGGGTGATAAGGAGTTGATTTCCTATGCCGTATATTATATTCATTGACTAAAGCTGTGATAAGGGTAGAAGTAAATTGTGCTTCTTGATCTGTCACTATTTCCCTAGGACACCAAACCTAGTAAATATTTCCTCATAGAGAAATTCAGCCACTTTATTGTCCCTAGCATGTTTCATAGGCTTAGCCTCTACCCATATTGTGACATAATCTATGCATATAAGGATGTAGGACTTACCATTGGAAGGTGGATCAATTGGTCCTACAAAATCTAGTCCCCATTTGTCGAAGGGTGCAACTACAACTTGTGGAAATAGAGGCATCTCATTAGATCGAGTTGGTCTTCCCATCCTCTGGCATCTGTCACATCTCTTGGTATATTTGGCTGCATCTCTATGCAAAGTTGGCCAATAGTAACCAGTATTTAAAATTTTCATAGCTATTTTTTTGGCAGCAAAATGTCCACTACATGGCTCATCATGGCTGGCATGCAGTATATCATGAGTGTCCTCCTCTGGTACACATTTCCTCATAACTTGATCTAGCCATGTATAAAACATGCAATCTGCAATCCAAGAAAAGTTAAAGCTTTTCTCTACCAATAATCTCTTTTTCTTAGGGGAGAATTGAGGAGGAGTTCTTCCTGTGGCCAGATAATTTGCTATATCAGCATACCATGGGTGAATAACCTTGATTGCAAACAGGTGCTCATCAGGAAAGGAGTCTTCAATAATTGTAGAATTATCTTGTCTTTGAAGTCTAGAAAGGAAATTGGCAACCACGTTGGCTTTACCTGGCTTGTCCACAATTGTAATGTCAAATTCCTGCATCAGCAATAACCATCTTGCCAGTCTCTCGGATATTGCAGCTTTGTTCATGAGATACCAAATTGCGGCATGATCAGTATGAACAAATATCTGATAACCAGTGATATAATTCCTGAATTTATTGAGGGCGTAAATGATTGCCAACATTTTTTTTCTGTAACAGTGTAGTTCAATTCAGCCCCTTGCAGATTTTTACTTATGTAATAGAGTGCATGTTCTGTTGAACCATCCTTCTACCCTAACACTGCGCCAATGGAATAATCCGATGCATTAGTATGAATATGAAATGGAAGTGACCAATCAGGTCCTTTTAGAACAGGTGCATGTGTAAGGGCGACTTTTAAGTCAAGGAATGCTTTTTCACATTCCTCTGTCCAAGAAAAATCTGCATCTTTCTTCAACAGACTGTATAAAGGGCCTGCTGTTTGGCTGAAGTCTTTGATGAATCTTTTGTAGTATCCAGCATTGCCTAGAAAGCTCCGTACCTCTTTTTGCTTGGCAGGAGAGGGTAGCTTAGAGATGACTTCAATCTTAGCAGGATCAACCTAAATGCCTGCAGTAGAGATATAGTGACCAAGTACTATTCCCTCCTGCATCATCATGAAGCACTTTTGACTATTCAGTGATAGGTTGTGATCTTCACATCTCTGTAGTACTTTCTCCAAATTGGTTTGAGCTTCCTCAAATGTCATACCATAAACAGTAAAGTCATCCATGTATATTTCCATGCAATCATATAAGATGTCTGAGAAGATACTTATGACTGCCCTCTGGAAAGTTGCAGGAGCATTACAAAGACCAAAAGGCAAAACTGAATAGGCAAATGTTCCCCAAGGGCATGTGAAAGTAGTCTTTTCTTGATCCTCAGGAGCAATCTTGATTTGATTATACCCACTGAAGCCATCCAAGAATGAGAAGTACTTTTTTTCAGTTAAATTATCTAGAACTTGATCAATGAATAGAAGAGGAAAGTAATCTTTCTTTGTTGCCAAGTTGAGCTCTCTGTAATCTACACATACCCTCCATTTTCCTCCTTTCTTAGGAACAATTACCAATGGGGAAACCCATTGAATATCGGAGATTGGGTAGATAAAGCCAGCTGCTAACATTTTCTGCAATTCTTCTTTAACAATTTCTCTCAAAGCTGGATTAATTCTTCTTTGAGGCTGCCTGATAGGTTTGAAGTCACTGTCAATATATATGCGATGTGTACAGAGTTTTGGGTCTAAACCCTGCATATCCCCATAGTCCCATACAAAAGCTCTTTTGTGGGCTTGCAACATTGTGGCTAGGGCAGTTTGTTGAGACGGAAACAACTTATTATTAATATGCAAACAACGGCCTGGAGATACTTCTATCTGTTTGGTGAGATCATTTATTGAAGTTGCTGATAAAGGTGGTGCCTGTATATCACATAATAGCAAATCATGATGGTTCTCAGGATCCAGTTGCTATAGGAAATATTGCTAAGAACAGCTGTCCAAAATAGATGGGCTATTCAAATAAGAACTAAACTATAAAATGTGTAGAAGTAAGTTATCTTCACTCTGAAGCTGGAAAAATGGATCAGTTCATAGCATCATTAACTAAGCTAATGAATTGACTTCTTTAGATTCCTCTCCTAGATCTGGCCAAACTAGTTGAGACAAATCTGGCAAAGGTTGTGCAAGTGGGTATAAAGCTAATTTCTTCCTTGACTGACCATCAAAAATTGTCATATCTCCTAAACGACATCTTATAAGGGCATCAGCTGTAGCTAACCAAGGTCTGCCTAGGATAATAGGATATCCTCCTAAGGTTGCCTTAGTGGACAATATGGTGAAATTAGCAGGGTATTCCCAAGATTCAAAGGTAACAATGACATCTTCTATCACTCCATCAGGTGTAACCATGGAATTATCAGCAAGCTGCAGGACAGTCGGTGTAGACTGAATGTTTGGAATATTCAAACACTCCATAGTGTGCTTGGTCATCACATTAATTGCTGCACCAAGGTCAACCAAAATATTTCTTACTACCTGACCATTGATATTTATTTTTACTACAGGACTTCCAGGATCAGTATATTTTGGAATGACAACCTTCCCCAACATAATATCGGCTAACTGTCCTAAGACATGGATAGTTTGGGGATTCTTTTTCTTTCTTCCTTGTTTCTTTAAACAAGCCTCTTTAATAGATTTTCCATAAACTGAAACATTTTTAATAGCTTAAAAAAGAGGAATTTGGACTTGTACATTCTTTAGCTGCTCCAAAATATCAAAGGTGGGTTCTTCAATGGCCTTGGGTGTAGTAATCTGCAATCTCTGAGGAAAAGGTGGTGTAGCCTGAGGCTGCAGGATAGGTTCCTTAGAGGCAGTAGCTGATATAGGTATATCTTCTGCATGATCAATAGGTTGTTCAGTAGCAGAGTCTGGAATCTCTGTTATTACTGGTGGCTGTGGAGCAAGGAGAGTGGTTCCAAACCTAAGATGGATATCATTGATATTCAGGGCATAAGCTGGATACTGGTTGACTTTTGCAGAATACATAGGTTGCTGTTGTTGCTGCTACTTATTATTAAGATTTGGCAATGGTTGAGCAGTCATAGGTGTTTGTTTTGGAGGGCCAGTATTTGCTGTAGGTGCTGTAGGAGGAGGCATAAGGGCCTGAGGTTGTGGCTGCTGAGACTGCAGGAATCCAGGGGGTTAGTTTTGCCATTGCTGAGAACCTCTCCATTGAGGGTTCTGCTGCCAGTTACCTGGAGGTGGAATCCATTGTCCTTGTGGGTGCTGCCAACCTCCTTAAGGGAGTTGCCATTGAGGGCTCTGATAGTTAGGCCAGTATGGTTGAAGAACATTCCAAGGTGGAGATGGGCCATACGTAGGTTGCCATTGGTTATTATAATTAGAGTAAGGATTACCAAAAGTCAAAAGATCTTGAGGCATACCTTGTCTTGGAGCCCATGGTCTCCTTTGCGTAACAAAGAAGACTTAGTCATTATCACCTTCTATCATCTTAAAATCAATAGGTAACTATTTAGCCTCCATATTGGCCACCAACTTGCATCTGCAGTCACGTTTCTTCTATCTACAATGTGGATAGAACTCAGCCAGGATTGCTTCAGCCTCCTCATGTTTCTTGCGAGCTTGCATGGTATCCAACTGTGTAGCCATATTGTTTATGATATCCTGCTTGAAATCGGACAACAAATTTGTGATCTCCATCTGGGAAACTCTGTTGGAAGAAGACTTTCCCATTGTAGCTTGATGGCCTCTACCCTTCTTCACATTTGCTGAGGAGTAATTGAGAAATATCTTCATGATATCATCCCAAGATGCTTGAGTGATATCACCGCCTCCCATCAGGTCCAAGGCATCTATACAGGTATCATTGATTCCCTTTAGAAAAATCAATTTATGAGATTCTTCATTAAGAGTATGGTCTGAATTCTTTTTCAGAGAAAATAGGAATCTTGATATATAATCCTCTAGACTTTCATCTTCCTTTTGTTGAATTCAAAATATATCATCACCTTTACTGCCACTCTTACAATATTCCTTGTATTTCTCAAGAAATTTTGTTTGCATGGCTGCCCAACTATTGACAACACCCCTTCCCAAACTCATGAACCATATGAGAGCTCCCTCCTTCAAGGTAGCAGGAAACAATTTCAGTTTGTGAGCATCTGAAGTGTAGTCATAACTGCGACAGAGGATATCAAACTCGAACAAGAAGGTCTTTGGGTCTTCTGTAACTAAGCCATAGAACTTGGGAAGTAATGAAGAAGGAATATTTTTAAGGTTGTCATTGTTTTGTTGAGGAATAATGGGGAATTCAAAAGCAAGAGGTCGATTCAGTGGATTACGTGCCATGTTCACTTGACCAAGTATAGGAGCAAATGGATTTTCTTTAGGTTCTTCGTCAAATGGGCCGAATAGCAAGTCAACACACAGATCGTCAGCAAATGGGTTAATATCTAAGTCTCCTTCGTCCGCAAATAGGCTATAAGTTGGTTCAGTTTTCTTAGCAATGAATGGCAGGTTAGGGAGAAATCTTCCCTGAGTGTCTCTCCTTCTATGCATGCAATGAAAATGGATGGTATTTAAAAGATTTGAAAATACTTGAAAAACTACTGCAAACAATGACTATAGCAGGTTCTTAGTTTGACACCATCCCTGGCAACGGCGCCAAAAATGGTCGCGCTCACAAAAGGATATGAAAATCACGGCAAAACCTATCCTGGGAACTGGACATTCCAGTAGGTGACTAATATCTCTTCATGGACGTTCATTTACTTGTCAAACCAGGGAACGTAAACTTTAAATGGAGCAGCACTATATGTGCACTAAGAATCGGTTTCAGTCATCACCTATTGAAAATAAGCACTTGGAAAGAAATTTTACCTACGCTACAAGAAGGTAATGCAAAGTTTTCTTAACTCAATCATAATCTAACCAAAGTAGAAATTGTAATAGCTACAATTGAGAGACAAACTATAAACTGGCCTTATGCTGCAGGAACAAACATAGGGATGGATTCCCGATGCTGCAGGAACAGTATAAGACTGAGCTTGTGCTGAAACTTCTAAAATAAAATCTAACTTGAATTAACAAAGGATAAACAACTACGCTCCTATAGATACTTACTAAGTGGGCCCCCTTAGCAAGCATCAACTAATTAACATAGAAGATTGTGCTCAAAACTCCATCAACTTTTATTCATAACGTGAAATCATTTACATTGATTGTTCTGCTTCATAAAACTAACAAAAACTCTGATTCATATTATAACTCTAACTCTTACATAATCTACTTCTCTATCTATCTCCTTCTCTGTTCACTCACACAGGAGGAACACTTATTTTTAAATCAGGAGAACAACTAACTAACTAACCCTAACAGAGAAAGACGTGGATATAAAATGTATCTCGAAATTGAGGAACAGACTTCATAAATGAGTTTATCTGTTCAACCCGATCTAGAGAGAATCAAGCACTCCACTCTTTCCAAATTAAATGTCATTTAAAATCCTTCCCAATAGTTTCGGTCAAAGAGTTTTCGCTAGAGCTTCCTTGAAGTTGTGCAGGAAATGGACTTTACTGCAAGGCTAAGATTGGCTGCGCTTGACTCAATCATCCTTTCTTCAACAACCTGCGAAACACAAGGTAATAGATGCGAAAGAAAAGGCACATGGCACATACACAATATCCATTCATTAATCACATATTTAAATCTATTTCATCATTCAAAAACTACATGCATTATACCAGTCATTTGGGAAGTTAACAGGGTAATAAATATAGACATGTCAACATGATCGGCTACAGGAACATGAAAATGTATTGCTACAGGATATCCCCCAATAAAAGGTTTCAAGAGAGTTGAACAACCATAACAAAAAAGTAAAGGTATTAAAAGTACACCATGATATCCAAATGATGAGCATATTTTGGGCTCATCAGGGGTCTGATTGATGCAGGCCCCTATTCAGCCACCCAAAATTTTCCCTCTTGCTGTGTAGGTGTGTGTGTTGCGAGGAAGATCAACTAGTGAATGAATTCCTTGGTGAGATCCTTCTTACCCTTCTTACACTTGCTTTTCTACTTTATAACATTAGAGAATACTTCGTTTATTTACTCGTTTCATTCTGGCCTTTTAGTTGAGTAGCTAGGCCATTAGTCGTTTTGGTGAGTTCAACCTTGTCTTTGTTGTTGCCTGACTGTACTGACTACAACACACTTTAGAGACGCCAGCGCACCGCACTATTGTCTAGAGACCACATTAACATCCTCGAGTAGAGAGCTCCATGAGGTGCAGAGTTGAACCTAAAAAATGACTCGCCTAGCCCCACCTTGGAACTCGGGATTGTAGAGTGATTATAGGACCTCATAATCCTCATCATTCTCATCCTCATACCCTACATGTTGCACTTAGCTAAGGTAAGTTAGGGCAGCCTCTCACATCTTGACCCTCCGTGACCTGGGGTCTTGTACGCGGTGGTCCCCCTCTCTTACAATTTGCTTCTAGTTTTACTTCTAGATTTTCCTCCAATTTTGTTTCTAGTTTTGATTCTAGATTTGCTTCCAATTTTGCTTCCAATATAATGTCGCTTGTTGCATCTAGCTTTGCTTCCATTTTTGCACTTTTTTTGCTTCTAATATAGCTTCTATTATTACATCTTTTGTTGTTTCTAAAATTGATTCCATTATTACTTCTTTGTTTGCTACCTGAATTGCTTTTGTTTTTGCTTCCTAGATAATGCCAAGTTTTTCTTCCAAGATTGCTTCTAGTTTGGTTCTAGTTTGGCTTCCTTTGTTGCTTCCTTTTTTGCTTCTAAAAATGCTTCTTGTTTTGCTTCCATTTATTAATTTAATATTATTTTATTTCAATTTAATTAGTTAAATATATCATGCCTCTTAAATAACTTATATGATTATAAAGTAAGTAAATTAAATAATATGTTTTGTTTCAATTTAATTAATTAAATATATCATGCCTCTTAAATAACTCATATGATTATAGAGTAAGTAATTTAATTATTTAACTCATATGATTAAATAACAAGATAATTATTATAACATGATCATCATTTATAATTTAAACAAGTGAGTCAAATATGCCACTAGATTAATAACATCTCTAAATAATACATTTCCAACAGTTGACATTAGTCAAAATGACACATGTACAAATGATATAAGTAAAAATGATAAAATATATAACTCAAAATTATATATGTCCAAATGTTATTTTTCAAAATGATACAACTCAATAATACGGCACTACAGGCCGTGAAAATGATACATATGATAGTAACCATGAAAAGAGGCATCATAACAATATATCAACAATGATCCATGATGCAGTCTATATGATCATGAATGTCATTGGCTACTACCATTAACTGCCTCATCATCATCATCATCATCACCATCGAGATCATCATCATCGTCATCAACCTAAGTGTCTTTTGTATCTATGTCATCATCATCCTCTGCCATGTGATTTGTACTAGAACCAACATATTCTAGATCTATATATCATGAGGATCATCTTGATCTTTTGGAAGACCCGTGTTCTGCAAAAAAAAACATTTAAAATGAAAAGTTATTATTTATTTCATGCAATAATTTATTTTTCTGTTATATATCTAATATCGCAACATGTGAAATGAAACCATAATAATAGTACATCATATCAAAGTGCACATACTATAATAAAATTTCATAAAAGTTACAGCTAATATGTCATTCCAATGATGTAAAACATGCAACAATTCTAATAAAATTTAGTAAAATATGCCAATATTTGGTGGAAGAGGAAGAAAGATGAATGGAACTCTGGAGGCCCACCATAATGGATTTCATTTTTAGAGAGAAAAAACCACCATTCATCTTTGCTTCATCATAAAAAACATTACAATTACATTAGTAATCAGAACTCGACTAAAAGGGGAAAAAATGAGACCTAAGGTAGGCATGCTTTATCATGGAAAATGCCATCTAAACCTCCACCTAAATCTCAGAATTGAGAGTGAATTATCAGATCTAAACCCAAGAAAGAATATATGTCAAAATAATAGGTAAAGTGCACCTAACGTAAAGGATGTTAGTTCAAAAGATAAAGCACACATTTTCATGGCTCAAAGTAGCAAGAAGGCTACCCAAAAAAGTGGCAAATAGTTTATAAAAGTGCACATAGGATATGAAGCATAGTGAGGAACCAAGGAAAGAATTCTTGGGTAATAAAAATATCAGAAAAGGTGTTATGAATCTATGCCTAAGTGTTAAGAACAACTTTGGGAAAGGTGAGGTATAATTTTTGAGTGGCAAAACAACTTAAAAATTCTGCCAAGAAGATTTAAAAGTGGCAAGAGGTTAAGTGAAAAGAGCCTAAAGTAAGCATGAAAATAAATTAATACGAGGTGCACTTTTCAGTGGCCATGTTGTAAGCAAGGGGTTAGGATCACTCAACAAACTCAATTCAATGAGCCTCAAACAGATATCAAAAGACCAACTCTTGAACTCTTCAAATTTCACTTTTCAACTAGGCCTTTCCTAGTAGGTTTGCTGACCCTGTCTGGGATTTTTCTCACAAACTTCACAAAGTAATTCACAAAAAAATTAGAGATATAGATACCTCTTAGCGAGTTACAAAATATACCTCAAAATCAACAGATGTTGTTTTGGAACATGTGCTTCAAAATGGGCCTTCACTGTTGTCCTAATTAGGCTAATGAGGCCTAATTTACAAAGGAATACCATTTAAACTCTTAAAAACCCTCAAGACTTATTGGGGCAGCAATTTACATGTGTCCAAACCCTCAAAAACATAATTTTTTTAAGGAGAAACTCACCTCTACATACCAAACCACAAAGCCCTCATTTTAAGCTAATTTGAGGAGGGTTTATTGAAAGTAATGGTTCCACACCTTACCAGAACTTTCCACTACCTCAGACCTTCATAAAAACATCTAAAAAAACTCAAAACACCATTACACATGCAGCTCCATTCATATTTTGTCAAAACCTTACTTTAGTTCCTCAAATTCACATGGAAAACTCATGAAAACACCCTAGGGAATCACCTTAAAACCATACAAAACGTATCCCTTGCATCCCAAACCATTTTCACACCTATATTATCATAAAAAAAGATATTACAATAAGTTACAAGTCATGACAGTAGGTGGAATATCTAAAGCTTCATTTTTTACACCAATCAAAACCCTTGACAGGCTATAAACATGTAGTTCTAGAAAAATGAAGATATCTCATTCAAAACTCAATATTAGAACCTCCCACTTGATTCAAATGAAAGATAACACATTCTCTCAAAAAATTACATCACCCTTGGGCCATGGTACTTTTGTACAGATGATATTTTCATCCTGTAGTAGCAGATTTCTTGAAAACACAAAATTTATGCAAATAAACTAATAGATTTTGTGGTATTTCTTTCAAAATGCAACTTGTCAACCCCCATCACTAGGTGTACATTTATTTTAAATTTTTTACAACCCAAAAATAACTCCCAAAAACTGACCATCCACTTTTCAAACCCTAACTAACCGCTAGCCTTTAAATTTTTTGCATTTTTGCAAGTTTATTGTTGACAACTTTTTGCATATTTGCAATATTTTCACTTTTGACCCTCCTATTCACCTAAGACGTTACCAATGACCTTTTTAGATGTTATTCCACTTAGAATTATGACTCAAAACAAGAAAAATAACATTCAACCTACCTTGACAACTTTTTAGTCAACCTTGACAACTTTTAACATGATTTTGCAACTATTACAATATGGACTCAAAAGTCCTCAAAGTTGATTACTTACATAAAGAATGGTCTCATTAGACCTTATTATGACTTAAAACACCCACACAACCTACAATTAACCACCAAGACTCACTTTTCAGAATTCAACTAGAGAAAAATCATTAAAATGGATTGGTGCTCCTGCACCAGGCCATAACCATGAAAAACTCCACCAACTAGAGGAAAATGACATAGGTTAAAAGGTGGCACACTTTTGAGTGGAAAAATCCACTAAAATTTCCACCAACATAAGTTAAAAATGGAAAAAACTTAGTTGCCTCTTATCTAGATTTAAAATCTTGATTTGTGGCACTTTTTCAATTGGTAAATGCCACGTAAAACTCCTCCAGTGCACTTTGGGAGTGGATTTTCAACACAAAACTCCTCTTATCAGGTGAGAAGAATGGTTAAAGCGTAAGTCATTAATGTGTAACTTGATATTTTTGGCAATTGACAACTTCAACATTGGCTATTTTTGTACAATTGAGATATGAGCTTATTTTCGGCTTTTATATTTTATTTATTGTTTTAGAATTAGGTGTGTTTTAAAAAAAAATTCTTTCCCTTTTTTGTAGATAGGGATAAGACGGCTTTAAAGCAATACTTCTTCAAATATTTCATTGTTAGTTTTCAATCACTAAAAGCTACCCTTTGTAAGCTTATAAATAAATGCTTTGAGAAAATAAATTGTTAAATATTAGTTGATAAGCCTATGTAGAAGAAATTGGTGTTAATGGAAGTTATTGATTTTGAGTTTGTAATTTCATTAATTAAATTGAATTGAGTAACTTTGGTGCAAGAGCACCAAGGTCAAGTTGTGGAACTAGGAGGTCTTAGTTTGGATTTTTGTAAATTTTGAGTCTTTTGAATGTAATAAGGTCATGTCAAGGCCATTCCTAGTGTATTAAATTCATTTAAGTCATATTTTTAGTCCATTTTGTCAAATAATGCAAAAAATGTAAAATCTTGTAAAGTTGTTATGGCAAGATTGCAAAATGGCAGTTATGGAAGTCCAAGAGTCACCTAGTGGGATTCATTGGAAAAAAAGGTGGTAGTGGTTGAGTCATGCATGTAATTCCTTTTAAAGTACTTGTAATCATTTTGTGAAAGAGATACTTTCAAGAATTCAAAATTAGAAAGCCAAAAGCCATTGTTTTTATAGAAATTTTTGATTTTTGTAACATTTTCAGCAATTTCAAGCCTTGGTACGAATCCGTACAGGCCTTTATTTATCTACAGGTGCTTGGATCAGGTGTGGGATGAACCTAGATTTGATTTTCATCAGATTTGGAGGCTCTACATTGATTTTAACAGATTTTATTGTTGATCTATAGAAAACAAGTTTGAATTTGTACATACAAGGGTTTTGAGGCCTTAAATGGAGTTCCTCCTTCTGTAAATTGCTGTGACTAAGTGGAATGGGTCTAGTAATGTAGGATTAGGTGTTTAGAGGCTTGAGGGAGTAGGGAAAAGTCATTTGAGGTCAATGGGCATGAAGCCTAGTTGCAAAAATGAGTGATTTTTGAGTGAAAAAGAGTGAAATTGTGAGGTTTTAGTATGGAAAAGTATGAAATTTGTGGGGGAAGAAATTTATGAAGGTGTCTTAGGTGTTTGAAGACATATTTAATTATGTTAGATGTGGTGGCCAAGTGTTTGAAGGCTTGGATCATAGTTTTTCAAAAAACCCTCCTTGGAAGGACATAAAGTGAGGATTTTGCAATTGGGTGTTTTAGAAAGTGTTTCTCTTGAAGGGGAAGGTTGATTTTGAGGTTTCAAGACCTAATAAGTGGCTGAACAATAGAAAATTAGAGGAGCATCAAGTTTTAAGAGTAGTTTCTTTGAAAAATAGGCCAAAATTGACCTTGTAGGACAACGGTGAAGTCAAGATTTGAAGAGGTTGGTCCAAAGTCACCATAGATGATTTTGAGATATGTTTTAGAAGGACCAAATGGGTCCTATAATTGAATCTGATGAAATAGAGTTTTTTGAGTTCTTTGTTGATTTGAACTTGTTAAATAAATGATGTTTAAGGTGTACTAGAGGTCAGGTGAGAATTGGAATCAAGTTTTGGTGGTTTGGAGTCTTTTTGGCCTTGTGAAATCAAGGTATAGTGAAGAGAATTTGGGTAAAGTTTTTGTCAAACAAGAGAATTTGAGTTTGGTTGATTTGAAGACCTCCCCTGCATTGCATCAAAAAATTTCAAACTTTGTATTGATGCTTGTTATTTAGTAAGTGGTAGCTTTGTTTATCACTTAGCACTTTTTTTTGGAGTCATGTGTTGTTTAATTTTTTTAACACTCCATTGTTGATGTAAAACTACTAGTCTCTATATTAGCCAAAAGTAAGCATTCATTTGTTTTCCCTTCAAACCTTGATTGCAATGGAATATTGGTCTTTGTTTTAGCTAGTAGGAAGTTTGTTTGTTTGTTTGTTTGTTTATGCTTGATAGTTTATCCTCTGCTATATTTGAAAATATCACTACAAAGTTTTACTATTAACAATTTGGTGTATGCATTTGAGGGAAAAAACATAGTCATTTAGTGATTTCCATTTATGCAAAACCCCCCATTGAAATCTTGTATATTGTACATATAAATTTTGTCTATAGTTTTAGTCTAGGGTTAGGTTTTAGGGAGCCTCCCCTTACAATTTGAAGAATATTTCTACGGTGTGCTATTCTATTTTTAGAGGGTTTCAAGCCATATCTTATGAAAGTCAATCTTATTGGGGAATGATGAAGAGATCAATAAAATTGTGGAAAGAGAACACAACTTCATTCCTGAGAACAAGAAAAATTAAATTACAGTTACATACAACAAAAGGAAATAGAACCATGTTTGTTTTCATAATTGTGAACCATATCATCTCCATTTTTTTCTTGTTCAAAGAAAAATGAACATACAAAAAACTAGTGCAATTATCTTGTGAAGTGGGTTCTGAAAAATGAAAATGTAAAATTTTTTGCAAGAAAGGAGAAGGATACATAGAATATTACAAACCCATGGTTTAGGGTTTCTAGGCTGAGCCCCAAATGTGGAAGGATCTATTTTGCTTTCTGAGAAGTGAAAGATCATGCCAAGAGGCTTGCACTCATTTTTTTGAGAGCTCGTATTTGCAATAGGAGTCATGGGTTTTCAAAAAACCCTAGATCAAAGACAAACCCATAATGCCATTGAATAGAGCCTACGACCATAATCATGGAGCCATGAAGGAGGCTCAAAAATATAATAAAGAAAAGTTTACACTTTGTTCTTTTTTGAAATAGAAAAAATATTCTAGAGAGGCTGCAGCCAAGCTATCATCAGGAAAGAGAAAAAATTCAGAAATAAAAAAATCTTTCATCGTTTGATCAAACCAAATATGGAGAGTATGATTTGTTTCATTTCTTTTGCTAGTGAGCTAAGTCGAGAGAAGCCAAGCCAAGATAGAAGGGTTTCAAAATAAGGATGCATGGTAGAAACAAAATACCCATTCATTTGTATCTATTAAGTCCAAATCGAGCTTGTTTTGATAGAAAACAGAGGTAAGATACAGAGAAATGGCACATAGAAACTTACTCAACTTCTTGTTGTTCAAAGAAATGTGAGCTCTAGAAGTGATTTGATGTCAACCTCAAGACAAGCAAGGCGTCGACATAGTAAAGAAAAAGAAAAATGCATGAGAATTCGAGAAGGAATGTCTTTGAAAACACATTCAGATAAGTGGAAACAAATGATGAACCATGAAAGCTTTAAGGTTGAGGGTATAGGGGTTGAGGGTTTAGGGTTTAAGGTTGAGGGTTGAGGTATCTTTTGATGCAAGTGAAATGTAGGCAAGCAAATGAAGGCCAGTGAATATTGGGGAAGGATTTTTTATTCTAAAAACCCTAATCCCTTAGCCCCTAATCCCTACAAGATCAAAACAATTAGGCACTAAACCTGATGCTAAATTCAATGCTAAACCCAACACTAAATTAGGTGATAAACCCAACACTAAACCCGGTGCTAAACCTGGCGCTAAACCTAGCGATAAGTTCGACGCTAAATTTGATGATAAAGTAGGCACTAATTAGAGCCTACTTGTTCTGATCAGCACAAAAAATGCTAAAAATGACGCCATCTTGATAAATAGCACCAAACTTTTCAAAAAATTGGAGAAAAATACATTAAAACAGTGGGTGGAAGCAAAAAATGAACCAAAAAAGGGAGCTAATCATAGGGATTTGTTGTAGTGTATTTTAGTATTTAATTAATTATATCACCTCCTAGACTAAAGCACTTCCAATTAATTAAATATTTGAATTATTTAATTAATCCCACCAATATTTCCAATTCTTCTAATCCCATTTAAGTTAATTAATCCTTGATTAATTACCCTTATCCACTTTTTAACCTTAATTAGCCCATTCTCTAACTTTTAACCCTAGCCTAGTTAAGAAACCCATGGTTTATTAACTCAGCCTACCCTATTAAATTAATTAATATAACCTTTATGTCAAATCATAATTACCATTATCCTCATAGTTTTTAATTCACTCACCTCTCCCCAAACTTGTCTCATAATGACAAGTGTCATAGATCTCTCTCTCACCTCCTCTCACACATGTGAGATCCCACCTACCCCCACTAACTTTTACAATCTCTTACACCTAACCTCCAAAATTAATGGTTTCTCTATCCAAGGTGTGCTCACACCCACATGTGTGAGCACACCTCATCTCCTTCACTCTCCCCATTGTGACACTTGTCACAATGCTAATAATCCATCCAATTTTGATCCAAACCTCACCATCTCAAGCAATTCTAGCCCTCCATTAACTAAGAAATCTTATCCCTCCATTTCACCCTTCCAATTTTATAAATTGGGCCTTCATCTCCTCATTTTGACATCTTGAAAATTCATAGCCTTATTATGTTGGAATTTTGGTGAGCAATCCAAATTTCAATCACTTGAGCAAATCTTCAAGACTTGGGTGCACTCTTGAGCTCAATCCATGGAGGGTTATTAAAGGTATAACTTGTGTTTTGCATTTGAATTTATCTTACAGTTTATGTTTTCTTACCTTTGATGCAAAATTATCCCCACATTTTGGCACACTCAGTGGGATCCACGTCCCTTCTAACATTTGTTTGAAGTTTTTGTGAAGTTTGAAGTGTGCAGGTCTCGACCTCTACTAAACAATACTTCCATTTCAAATCATCACGCTTGTGTTACAACTTTCAACACCTCCACTTGATTTTGTTGCATCTGTGCTCACAATCTCAATGCCTATGTGTTGACCTGCGATGCCTACATTCATGATTGTTGTGCCTACTTTGAAGCCATTAGATTTACTTTTTTGCTAACCATTTTGACATTCCAGGGCTTTGTTTGGAGATTTTAACACTTGTATTCAACTTATATATAAGTCTATGTTCTAGTTTCATGGCTATTAGTATAAACAAGAGTCTTTTTTTTTTTTTTGCTCAACAACTACGACTCTCACATTAAGGAAAATACAAAAATTTACCCACAACTCAAAAATAATCTAAAATATACCTAGGTTAAGCAAGTTCTCTAGTTCTCACAACTCACATTTCTTTTCTTTGGGGCTTTTGAAATTAACCCTTAAAGTTCAAAGAATTCACATCTAAATTCAAATTTTTGCATTTTGGTTTTTTTGGTCAGATCTTTGCTTTCTATTCTTTCATCAAAAATTGTGGTGCCATTGTGCTAACTTGGAACACTTTTTCTTTTCTTTTAGATTCCTACACACATACTTTTAGTGCATATGCGGTGGCCTGCTATGCCTGCACATCGACTAGTTGTGCCTCTATTTCACAGAGTGGCGCTTTTGCTATAAGGTAGATAGGTTAACACATTTAGGTTTATTTAAAATTTTCAGTCTTGCATAATCAATTTATCTAGAAAACAATAGCAGCTGGCATTATTCAAATAGACATAATCAGTATAATCGACATATAGGCTAAAATTGTGTGAATTTTTTTTACAAGTGTAGGCACAATTTTCTTTGCTTTGACACTTCTAATTTTTGCATAAAGTTTGTTTTTTTTAGGTCTATGCTTTCAATTCTATCTGACTATAAAGTTGTGCTTTTGATTATTCTTATATTTTTGATGTTTTGAACTAATGAATTAAACTAATAAGTGGTGCAACTGATTGAATTATCCAAGATAACACAAATTAAACTACTAATTTGTGGTTTTGCAATATGATAGTAGAATATTTTGTTTTTCCACAAAATTAGGTACTAAATTTAGATTAGTGGGTTAATGAACTTGTATGTCATGTTTGAAAGAGTGCAATAGACATATACTCTCCCCTCACACTTAGTGTGATCTTCAGGATTGGAAATATTTGCATTTCTTCACTTTGTTTAGATTGTTTTAGGTAAACATAAGGTGTACTAGTTTTGTGTGTATGCTCTCCCCTCGCACTTCATGTGATCTTGGGGACCAAAAACACCTAGCATACCTTTCCCTTTAGGGGGCCTACCTAGGGATACCATCACCCTATGGGATGACCTCAACCACATGTTACCGATAGGGTATATAAAGGGGGGAGAACAAAATTTGTACCCCAATCTAGTTGCATCATAATTGGTGAAGCTTTGATTGCTTAGGCTGATTCCAAGCTAGGAGTGAAGGGTCGGTTCAAGATTTCTTGTTGAAACGTCCTGTCCACACTTGTGACAAAATAGTGTTCATGGTTGTGCCTCACACACCCTCTTGGTGTTTAGAGGATACCTTACAAAAAAATTGTGTAACCTAGATAAGGCCTTCAAATGTAGATAGTGTAGTGCAAGGGATGTGTATCATGCCCTAAAGTTACTCACCATATGGCTCCCTTGAGATGAGATAGAAATCCTCGGCTTAGCATAAGCTACACATAGCTTTCTTGGGAGAGGGTGATTGGGTCATCCTTCTAGTCTTGGAGGCCCCTACCCATCCTCTCTCACAAAGATAATAATGTACACGCCCATTTAGGTGTCCCTATATTTGAGTCAAAGGAGATTCCAAGTTATGAGCCTACACTAGTCTATAAACCCACTTGAATAATTTAGGTTTGTGAACAAGTGCTTGGAGTGTTTTCTTGTGCAATACCAATGAAAATGAATCAGTCAAGGGACTGAGGATTGACCATACCCTATAAAAATTTATCAAACTTGTCCATTGTGTTTTATTGTTTTTCAAATCTCTTACCAAAATATTCAAACTATAAAACTATGCATGTGACCAAAATTGTTGTGCCTCCACCAAAAATCTCCATGCCTACACTCTACCATACTATCACTACCTTTTCCATAAATAATTGCACTTTTTTCCTTTGCAAAACTACGCTTGTGTTTGGCTCTATCTGAAAAATTTGTGCCTATGTTTGGTTAGAAATCCTGAGTCCTCTGATAGTGACCTCGTAGGGTTCCCTAACTAGTTTGACAAATTATACAACTCAATCATTTTTTGACCATCATATACCTCACAATTTTTATCTTATCACCTCACTAAAACCTTTTCATTTTCATCCCCAATCCCCCTCTTATCATTTGGACTCACCTCTTTGGACTTAGAATAAATCTTCAACATTATCATTTTATCACCCTCTTATCATCATCTTTGTTACCATAATCATTTTGAACTCGGTCTTGGAGTTTAATCCCTTTCATCACTCTTTATCACTCCATTGATCATCTTTATCACCTTAGGACATATTTCCTAGTTAACACTCCTTTCATTCAAAATCATCCCATCATCATACCCACCTAATCCCATCATTATCCTTGCAAATCAAATTTTTCACTAAGACTTGATCTTGATCCTTAATCATCCTACTAATCTAGGGGTAGCTTAAGAACTTTACTATGTTAAGTTGCATCCTTGGTTAGCCCATCTCCTTGGATTATTTAGATTGAGTATCTACCTCCCTTAAGTTAATTTTTTCAAAATCATCCTTATCTAACCTTGCTTAGGAACTTTCCTATCCTAAGTTAGACAAAATCCAAAATCATCCCACCCTAAGGATCTATACTTTAGCTCTTCGTTTCAAATTTGGTTTTGCATACATCCAATCATTTAATTCAATCAATCAATCAATAATCCAAAATTAATCAATAACTCATTCCAAACCAATCAATCAATCATCCTAAAGCAACCAATCAATCATCCTAAATAAATCTTAATCATCCAATCGCATCAAAAATATCATCATCCAAACCTTAGTCAAACATTGTTTTTTGTCCAAAGTCCACATAATAATTCACACATTTAACCCAATCTTATAAGGAATCCTTGTCTTGCATGCAAATCACTATATCACAAGCAAATAAATTAATGGATTCCCAAGGATTAGCCTTTTTCAACAAAAACTCATCCCAACCACTAACACCCCATGAGGAAATGGTAGATGCACAAGAGGAATCTCCTAGACTAAGAGAATTTCCTGTCAATCCCCATAATCAATAAATTATGGAGAGACTCTTCCTACTTGAAAAGACAACCTTGTACTCAACCTTATAGCACATGGGGCTCAAATCCCTTCTACCAATGAAATTTTACAATTAAGGAGTAGTGACCCCTCGAACAATCCTTCACCATCCACTAATTTGTTTAATCGTGTCCTTAGAACACAACCCAATACTAATCTACCCCCTCTTCAAACACAAACCAACCTAACACCAAAAACACCATCCAACCTAACAAAAATCAATCTAACACCATAAACACAAGCCAACCCACTACCAATCCACCTTCCTCCACAAATACAATACAACCCTTTAATAACTTACCTCCACTCACATCACAATTAAGGGTCACCATCCCTCCTAATTCTCATGCCACTTATGCTCCCTCCAATCTAACTATACCAACACAACCTCTTCCCACCTAATCCATTCATGCTAATTACATTTCTCAACAAGGCCCTAGTGTCTCTCAACCATTATATAACAACAATGCCCCACCCCCACCTCCTAATAACCCATCAAATTTCAATCCACAACATCAATACATGAATAACCCCCTTTCAACAATACTGACAATCCCCCCATCTCCAATCCCAAACTTCAACATACCTTCAATAATAATTCACCACCCCCACCTCCTAATAACCCTTCATCATCAAACCCCCAACATAATCAATATATCAACAATCCCCCATCTACACCCTCATACCAATATATGTATAACCATGCACTCCAAAATCCTCCACAAAATAGCTTTAACTTTGCGCAAGAGTTTTAGAAGATGAAGGACATGATTCACAGGATCCAAGTTGGTCAAAAAATGAAGACTTTAGGTATGAGGAAATATTCCCTTATCCATTTGACAAACCCATACTAGCCATTCACTTCCCTAAGGATTATAAGATACCAAAATTCAACAAATATAAGGGAAAAGGAAATCCTATTGAACACCTAAAGGAATTCAAAGTAGCATGCCAAGAAGTTGCTTATAACGACATAAACCTCATGAGGTTATTCCCTAAAATCCTTAGTGGTCAAGCCTCAAAATGGTTTACCCACTTACTCCAAGGATCTATAACATCCTTTGTAGACCTAGCTGAATGCTTTGTGAGCCACTATTCATATAACATTGACAAATAAATAACTTTGGCTAAGTTATGCACAACTAGACAAAATAATGGTGAAAGTTTTGCATCATTCCTTCAACTATGGGGACACCTTTCAAGCCGATTCCCCCTACAAGTACCCAAAAAGCAAATGGTGAATATCTTTATCAAAAAATTGAATCCAAAAATAGCCCTCCACTTGCAATTACAATGTGTCACTACATTTGACAAAGTCATTGAAAAAGGGCTAACCATTAAAAAAGCATTAATTGTTGAAGGGGTAATTAAAATTTATAAGGACCAAAAGGACAATAATCAACCATCCAATGATAAACCTAAATATTGGTCCAAAAATAAAAATATTGTCAATGATGGGGTAACCGACAATAAATGTGTCCAAAATGTACAAAAACACCTCATCGCATAATACACAACAATGTTCCCCTAAGACTATTTCCATACCTCAAGGAAAATGCAAGCAAAATAACCTAACCAAGCGCAAATATACTCCCTTGGGAGAACCTCTTGATGTGGTTTTTCAAAAACTTGCACAAGAAAACCTAATCACATCCCCTATTAACACACCTCTTGATGAAAGTAAACCAAAACCAGTATAGTATAGGGATGATGAATATTGTGAATACCATTGCATCAAAGAACATAAGACCATAAAATGCATGAAACTAAAAACTATATTCAAGATCTTATTGACAAGGGAGAAGTCAAAATCCAAAACCAAAACTCCCCAAATGAACAACTAGGCAGATATACCCAACCTTTCCCACAACATAATGATGGGAAAGCATCCTCTTCATACCATAATGTTTCATACACATATACAAACAATGCTAATACATCATCACATGACACAACTATTGGACATATTGAAGAATGTAATACCATAACTATCAAAGCACTTGATTGCAATGTCACCACCCATCAAGGCCAAGTGACTATACAAGAGCCATCATCCTCCACTCCATCTACCACTCATAAATATAACATCATTGAACACCTTGACAAAATACCATCACAAATATCCATCTTGAAACTTCTCTGAACTTCACCCATACATAAAGAATCCCTTGATAAAGCACTTCAAGAATCTAGGGTACCAAGTGACATAAATTTTAACTAGCTCCAAGCCATAATTGAACATATATCATCCACACATCAACTAATGTTCACCAATAAAGACCTCCATTCTAAAACATCTCATAATAAACTATTGCACATCAAAGCTATTGTACACAAGCATAACATCAAAATAATCCTAATGGATGGTGGATCAGGACTCAATATATGCACTTTTAAATTAATCAAATAGTTGGGTTATTCGTAAGATGTTATTGATCACTATAATAAAATAATGATAAAAACATGATGATGTAGAAAGGGAGTCGAAAGGAACCAACAAGTTACCAATTCAAGTTGGTCTGATCATTATGGAAACAACATGCCACATACTTGACCTTGACTTACCATACAACATTCTCCTTGGATGTCCTTGGATACATGCGATGCAAGTTGTCCCTTCCACCTACCACCAATGCTTGAAATTCCCACATGTTGGAAAAGAAATCACCATACCAGCTCATCCACAACCTTTACAATATTGCAAGAACTTGGAAAGGAAATAAAAAAGTTATCACCATTGACCTATTTATGAGGAAGGCTCCACTCCATCCATATAATTCAATCCATCCACCTTACAACCATCATCCACATCACACCATATCCTTGAAAGTAAGGTCAAAGTAACTGAAAAATGGGTGTGGGGAGTATGAGATCCAAAACTCCTTTTGCATATGATAACTCCCCACTTCTCCAGGATCCTATGGTTAGACACTCAACTTGAAACCAAAAGAAACATTCAAGAACTTCAACAAATGAGGATTACTCGATTAAGAATATTTGGGCCTTGGCATGGACATCTCTTCATGGATATATAAGGACAAAGATCAACAAGCATTACCTACCCTTGATATTTACCGATACCCTAAGGGACATGATTTGTGCAAACATATGGGCTAAAAGGAAAAGGATTGGGGGCACAAGAATAAGGAATAATGGAACCTATTTAGCTTCAAGAGTACAAAGATAATCAAGAACTTGGCTTCCGGGCCACAAATTTGGTAACCATAAGACCTCAAAGCACTCATGATAAAGGTAGTAAGACTTTTCTAATTAAAGCTCTTAGGAAGAGGCCATCGATGAACCCTTTCATACCATTGCCAAAAATTTTGACATTGACCATATATACACCATAACACCATCCATTTACCTTAAACTTGTATATACTGAATTAATTGATTGGGACCAACAAGGACCTCGCACATTAGATACCTTCCAAAATGATGAAGCAATAGCAAAAATCATGGGAATTTGTGATTACATCCCCTTGGGATATCATAAGCAAGAACATCAAATTAAGTTACATAATGATGCATATTTTGGGGAGAAAATCATGTTCCTCAGTCACAAAAATAAAAAAGAAATATCCCTTAGTGAAAACCTCAATGAGGCGCTGTTGGATCAAGAAAAGGTAAAAACAAAAGATGTATCCTATAATGAAAACCTTTATGAGGTGTTAGAGGATGAGGCACTTGATTCAATTCCCAAACACCATGAAATATCTACAATGGTAATTGAATACATAAAGGACATCAATTTGGGAACAAGTGAAGAGCCTAATATCACATACATAACCAAAGAATTGGAAGATAAATTTAATAAAAAATTGGAAGATTTCCTCAAAAGAAGATCCATCAATTTTTCTTGGTCATATGCAGGCATGTCATGCCTTGATCCATCTCTTGTGGTACATCATTTAGTAGTCTATCATGATGCCAAAACTATCAAGAAGAAACTTTGCAAGATGCATCCCTATATTGCTCTCTTGATAAAAGTAGAATTACAAAAGCTTTTGGAAGATGGATTCGCCAAACCTATTGATTATCCTAAGTGGGTATCTAACATCATACCTATTTCTAAACCCATTGGGGGCATCCACATATGCACCAACTTTAGAGACCCCAATAAAGCATGCCCAAAAGATAATTTCCCACTGCCAAACATCAATATAATTGTGGATATCACAACAAGACATGAAATGTTATCACTTATGGATGGATTCTCAAGCTATAATCAAATCCAAATTCCAGAAGAATATCAACATAAAACAACATTCATAACCCCATGGGGAACATTTTTCTATCAAGTAATGCCTTTTGGATTGAAAAAAACATGAGCTACATAACAAAGGGAAATGCTTGTTATTTTCCATGACATGCTACATGATATCATGGAGGACTATGTGGATGATCTTTTGGGGAAATAAAAACCAAAAGGACATATTGAAGTACTCAAGAAAATATTTGATTGGCTAGAATAATACAAGTTGCATCTTAATCCCAAGAAATGTGTGTTTGGCATCTCATCCAAAAAACTCTTAGGATTTATTATCTCCCACCGAGGTATTGAAGTAGATCTAGCTAAAGTAAAAGTAATAATGGAAATGCATCCACCAAGGAATATCAAATTGTATAGTCGTAAAATTTCACCCCTTGCAATTTCACATGCATTTTTGTATCTGCTTTAGTGTCCACTCCCTTAGCATCTTGAGTAGGCTCATTTTAGCCCTTGCATCAGCCCTTTTCCCTTCTTAGGATGCTCCAACACCACTTTTCAACAACTACCCTCTCATGTCAACTTTGCATCGAACCTTGTGCCTTTCTCGTTTGTGTCGTATTGTAGCATGAAGTGTCTGGACACTAGCGCACCTCACGGATGTTTGTGCTCCGTGCTAGCATCCTATGATGTTTTAACATTCAAATGACTATTTTCATGCATGCTTTCCACTTGTCACCTCCTTTGGTTAGTGGTAATGGCTCAAGATGCCCTAAAATAGCTCAGGAAGGTTCTTTTCCTTCTTTAAAAGTTATCCTTTCAATTTAATTTTCTCTCTAACTTCTTCTAGCTCCACTCTTCTGCTTCTAGCTTCCTCTCCTTCTTGGCTACTCTCTCAAGAATTCTTCCATCTTACTCTTGCACAACTCCCTTATTTGTCACAATAGCTTCAAGTTCTCACATTCTCACAACACTCTTTGCACTCTTGGCTCTTGCAACTATCTTTCTCTCCCTCTTTGCAGATCCTTTGGCTCTTATAGCTCTATCTCTCTTCACTTCATGCTTGTGAGCATCTAGGGATTTCATATCCCCTATCCATTGCATCTTTTCTTTGTGATACAGGTTCTCCTCCATGAGCGGGTATTGCTTTTATCACCTCTTTTGTGATATAGGTTCTCCTCCTTGAGCGGGGTTTGCTTTTATCACTCATACTTGGTGGTGTGGGTTCTACTCTTGAGCAAGTTTTTCTTTCACCACATGCTTTGTTCATTTTTCTCTCTCTCTATCTTTCTGGTTGTCCATGGAGGTGGGAACACCAAAATGGGGGTTTGACTGAGGCAAACCCCTATAAAGCTCCAAAACTTTCTCCAGATCTTATAGACGTAGGTTTTGAATACATTCACATGTTGGAGGCTTCATCACTTGCGTGGTTGTGAGCATCTTATTTCCTTTCTTCTCCTTATATTTATCATTTTTGTTTCACTCTATTTCAGTTCCATTATATTCTATTACTTTATCATGTTTCAAGATTTCTTAGCAATTAGAGTAGAAGCAACCACTTTGATATTTTATGTGACTAACTTGCTTTCTAGTCCCTACGAGACGCTATCATGTTGCACTGTCATCCATATTCTATGCTACCATCCTTTGGCCAAGAGCTTGTCAGTTTGTCTAGAGAATCTTCATGACCTGCTCTTTCAGATTCTAGAACTTTCACGTTGTTCCTGAGGTAGTTTAGGGTAGTTCACCCCATGAGGCTCTATGAATGAAGAGATCTTGTGAGTAGAGAATCCCCCTTCTCTATGTTTTGGTGAATCCAATGTGAAGAAGGGTATTTTTTGAAAAAACTAGGAATTTATTTACTGCTACTTGATGGGATCAAAATTTTTGACTCGGTGCTCAGAATTTAGAATCGTTTACATCGTTGGAAAGGTCTCCTAGAGAACTAGTCTAGTCCCTAAAATGATAGTGCCTTTGATAGTTGAAATTTAGGGACTAACACAAGTTCCAACCTCAAATTTTGCTTCAAAGACCTCCAAAAATGCAAATTACTAGAACATAGAAAATACCAAAAAAATTGTAATGAATTTAATATCCTCTTTTATTATTTCAGTATCTAGTTTTATTTAAAATGTTAATGATATTCCATTTCATACATGTGATTGTGACTTGGATTTTCCCATGTCACTTGGTATCTTTAATTCTTCTCACAAAAGTCCTCAGGCTTTGGAGGATATTTTGTTGCAAAAAGATGAAATCATTGATACCTTTCTTAATGTTACTCTACCTTCTATTCATTCCAATGCACTCTCTTCTAGAGACGTGTTCGTGAATGATGAATCTCATCTTTGTTCTTATTCACTCTCTTCTAGAGATGATGCATTAGCGAATGATGAATGTCCTTCCACATCTAATCCTTCCTGTATTGATGTTGAGAATGTGTCTTAAAATAATTATTCCACTAGTTGTGATGATTCTGTAAATGTAATCTATGTCTTTGTTGTGCCTCAAAAGCCTAAGAGACCTGTCATTTACGTTACTCCATCTATTCCTTCTACTAAAAGGGTTTGTTCTATTAATGGTGTTGATCCATTTGATAATGATTCTCCTGATCTTTCTAAGGCTTCCTCTTATAGAGCGGTTGCCCATACTTATGAGAATAGTAGGAATAAACAACCAATCCTTTCTCAAGCACCTAAACCTATGACTAAAGCACCCAATGATTATAATCTTGTCAAGCAACCTCGGGTCCCTCCATATAAGACCTCATTGTAGGACTTTCTTCAGTCTGCTTCAATTTATCAAGGTATGCTTTAGGAAGCCTTGCAAAAGATCCTCTTGCCTTCTTCTGCTAGGCCGATATATGTTGATGTGTTGATAGCTTATATTCGTGTGGATTCACCAAATATTACATTCTATTTGTAGGATCTCCCACCTCTGAAATTATAGAAGCAAGTGGACCCTTTAATGATCATAGTTAACATTAATAATATGGACATTAGGCATACTCTCATTGATGTTGGTTTGATGCTCAATGTGTGTAGTATTGATCTATTGCATAAGATTAATATTGATTCATTTTCTCTTAATGCTTCTTTTGTTGACATTTATGGGTTTGATAATGTTGGTCAACAAGCCCTGGGCACGATAGTCTTTCCTTTGAGGTTAGGACCCGTTACTGTACCTACCCTTGTATATGTTATGTCAGAAAAGCTACCATATAACCTTCTTCTTGGTAGACCATGGATTCATGCTATAGGTGTAGTCCCATCTACCTTGCATAAATCTACTAAGTTCATCTACAATAATTGAGTAGTCACAATTAGGGTTGACCTTGAGGCTATGCACTTATGTGAGATGGCAGTTGTCAGTTAGGTTTTAGTTGTGCCTACTCTTATCCCTTTAGTGTCTTCCAATGTGTCGATGTTTACTCTAGCAGTACCTAATACAAAGGATACTCTCGAGATAAATGTCCCTAAGGAAGATCCTTCCGAAGTGAGAAATATTAAGTCTGCTCCTTCTACCTCTGATCAAAGGAATGCATATCTTGGTGATGATTGGGGTTCTTTATACTTTACAAAATCTTTCATTGGAGAGCATAAAGTTGGCACGATCCACTCAGACTCTCCAATAACATCATCCACACCCGCTATCAAAGATGATTATTCTTTTGTATCGCGGGATAAGGTGAATGCAAATTGTAATGTTCTTAGTGTTGATCCTCCTTCTAAGGAAGATGATCACATTTATGTTAAGGAGGTTAATGTTGGTAATCCTATCAAGAAAGATGATGGGAATATCGTAGAGGAGTATGATCCCATTTGTTAGAATAATACTCTCCATGTAGATCCTCCTTTGTCTGCTACCTTCGTATCTTCTTGTGAGTAGTCAAACTTTTCTCCTCAAGAGAAAGGTTTGTTTCTTGCTCATTCTTTATTTGAGCAAGAGCGTATTTTATTGTGGCTTCTAAAATCCCACTTAATCACTCTTCCTTCTCCTACACACAATAAATCTCATGAACATGATAAAGAAAAATATTCTTTCTGTGCATACTATCGAATGCTTGGCCATTCCACTAGTGATTGTAAGGCCTTGAAGGATAAAATACAACTTCATGATTCAGGTTCCATCACTCATTTATTTGCTGATGCGCCTGCCCTTTCTTCAAATGACAATTGATATTGAGGTTTACCTCTATCTTGCATGTTCTAAGTATCTTGCATGATTCTCCTCCCCTATATGCTGTGGGAAATGATAACTTGTTCTGAAGTGCATCCTTCTTAAGGGCTCCCTCTTTTCTCTCTATCTTTCAATTGAAGCATCCCTTGAGTGGACCCGTTTTCTCTTGAAGGGTTCCCGAGGGACCCCCCTTTGAAAGTTTTTTTCTCAAATGAAATCATTGGAATCTAGCTTGGGGGCAACTTGACTAGACCTTGCTTTTCAAATAGTGCATCCCTTGAGTGGACCCCTTTTCTTTTGAAGGGTTCACGAGAGACCCATTTGAAAGCCTTCCAATCTATCGACAATCTACGTGACTGTTCACCTACTTTCCTGCGTGGTTGCTTTTGATTTGTAGGTGTGCTTATGAAGCTGCTTTTTGACTCTACAGAGTCCCCTTCCTTGGGTTTCCTCCATGTGAGAGATATTGGGGGATACCTCCCTATAGGTCTGCGAGCCTATACGACACTTCTTCTGAGCTTCCTCCATGTGAGAGATCTTGGGGGTAGCTTCCCTGTAGGTTTGTAGGGTGCTTTCTTGGGTTTCCTTCATGTGAGAGATCTATGGGGATGCCTTCCCTATAGGTTTGTGGGTTTTTAGGGAGATTTCATGGGTTTCCTTCATGTGAGAGATCTTGGGGGATACCTTCCCTACAGGATTGTAGGTCTGTAGGGAACTTTCTTGGGTTTCCTTCATGTGAGAGATCTTGAAGGACACCTTCCCTGTAGGTTTGCGGGTTTGTAGGGCACTTTCCCAGCTTCCTCCATGTGAGAGATCTTGGGGGATGCTTCCTTGTAGGTCTATGGGTCTATAAGGAACTTTTCCAGGTATCCTTCATGTGAAAGATCTTGGAGGACACCTTCTTTGCAAGTCTGCAAGCCTATGAGGCACTTACATTCTTAGATTCTCTTTCTTCTCAATTGTATATACCGGATCGAAGATCTTCATCTTCTTCATCCTGAGTGTATTCACTTCTTCTATTCATCTTAGAATTTTTCTTTGTGTAATTATTTTGGGGATGATGCATAGTAATAAGACAACTTTCTACATCTAGGTCTCTTTACTTTGTTGACTCAAATCCTTTAGTTTTTTGTGCTCTAACATTGTTGTCTAGTGTAGGTTTTTCTTGTCTAATGCATTTGTTTTGTAGGTATTTAGATTGGGGGCATTATTTCATGGTTCTAAGAGCCATATTCTTCCTCTACAATATCCTTTTGGCATATGATGTTATTTATGTTTAGTAGATTTCCTTTAGTGTGCATATTAATGTAGATTCATATGCCTGCTAAAGTGGGGGCAAAATGTATAGTTGTAAAATTGCACCCCTTGCAATTTCACATGCATTTTTGTATCTGCTTTAGTGTCCACTCCCTTAGCATCTTGAGTAGGCTAATTTTATCCCCTGAATCATCCCTTTTCCCTTCTCAGGATGCTCCAACACCCCTTTTTAGTAGCTACCCTCACGTGTCAGCTTTGTGCTACGCCCTTAATATTAGTGTACATCAGGTTATGAATAGTCGACTTGTGGCTATCTTAACTCTCTATTAAGTCATATTATCATTAGTATATTGTTATTTAGTTGTTTAGGTTGGCCTAAGACTTATATATGTGTGTCTAATTCGGCCTAGGTGATATCCTAGGCATAAATAGGTATATATAGGAGGTTGTGAGTCTTATTTCATCATCAAGTTGTGAAGTGTGTTCTCATTAGAGATATTTGGAGGTTTTCCCCCTCGAAGTGGCTTGTTATTATCAAGTATTTTCAGCATATTTCATATCATATTCTTCTATTAAAGAATCTACAGTCTAGATTTCAGAAGAATTGGAGCATAATTAAGCGAATTATTGCAAAATTAGGGTTTCTACACAATTTTTTTGGAATCTACATATCTCTCACATATTATAGAATTAGAGTCTTATTTTTATTGGGTTTTTGAATACATACTAAAGGATATTACAGTAAAAAATTTGGAGGAATTGGAGTAGAAATAAGAAAGTTATTGAATTTTTTTTATTTTCACAATTATCACTCTCCACATAGCAAATATGCTTATTTCTTGGATATTTTTCTAGGTGAGAGTTATTTTGGACCCAATAAGTTACAGTAAAAATTCTAGAGAATTTAAGTTTCATTTGTGTGATTTATTTCAAAATTAGTGGTTCCCATCATGACGAGGCCTGCAACAAGGGGCAAAAAGAATGTTGTCACTCTGGGGAAGACTCTTGATAAGGATGGGGTAAAAATAGAGGATATTACTCCTAATGAGGAAATAAATAAGTTCAAGGAAGAAATTTCTTCAATTAATATGGATATGTGTGACCTAAGAGGAGATATATTAGACATACGAAACATGTTAAGTACCTACATCGCTGAACCAAGAAAGGAGTTCTTAAGTGACCAAGGTGAAAATTCTAGGTCAACTACCATTGACACAAGCTTTAGTACTCCTATGGGATCTAGGAATTTATTTCCAAAGGTGGATATGCGTAAGTTCGATGGCAAGGATCCTTTAACATGGATAAACCAAATGGAGAATTTTTTTGAAGTACACCAAATCCCAAATGGACAAAAGGTCATGATGGCTTCCCTATATCTAGAACCATATCAATTCATTTGGTATCATTGGATTTGCACTCATCGAAGGAAAAAGGGGCTCACTGTCTCATGGTCAATTTTTATGGAGGAAATCCAAACACAATATAGCAATAGCCTGACAAACAACTTCTTCAGCCAACTAGCTAAGCTTCAACAAACAAGATCAGTTAAGGATTATATTCAACAATTCCAAAATCTATCCTTAAGAGTGGATACAATTACAGAGGAAAAATTGAATGATTTATTCTTGGGTGGTCTCAAGGATCACATTCAACATGAGGTATGCATGTTTAGCCCTAGCTCCATAAATGAGTCTTTTATCTTAGCACACAAGGTAGAGGAGAAGTATTTGATTCCTAAGAAGCAAGGGGCTAATGTGACAAGAGAGAAAGGATATTCAACACAACCTACTAAGTTGAATCCACAAAAAATTGAGGAGAAAAGAGCAAAAGGGTTGTGTTTCAATTGTGATAGAAAATACAGTCGAGGACATAAATGTAGTGAAAAGAAATTGTTCTATATTGAAGGTCCAGGTGAGGAAGAAGAGGAGGAACCCATACTAGAGGATGAAAGGGAGTCAAATGAGGAATCACATGATTCTCAACCAATCATTTCTTGTCATTCATTCTCAAGTTTTAGTGCTCCACAAACTCTCAAGGTGGTGGGGTTCTTAAAGAAGCAGAAGGTAATCGTGTTGATCGACTCATGTAGTACTCATAATTTCATCAACAAAAAGTTGGCTACTTGTCTAAATTATTTTATATATCTAGCTCCAGAGTTTCAGGTTTTGATTGCAGATGGTGGTATAGTTAGTTGTTCAGGGAAGTGTCATAGCATTAAATTATCCATGGGAGATTATCAACTTGATACCCCAATGTATGTGATATCCATGGGTGCAACATATATTGTTTTGGGAGTACAATGGCTTAATACATTGGGAATGATTGAGATGAACTTCCAAGAACTATTCATGAGATTTCAATCAGAAGGAAGGCTAGTAGAGCTAAGGGGGTTGAAGGAAAAATCCCCACTAATGGTAAGCTCTCATCAAATACAAAAGTTGCTTAAGAAAGGAGTGGATGGATTTGTGGCCCAGCTATGTTCATTAGAAGTCTCTCAATCTAATGCTCCTACTCATCCAGATTTGCAAGCTATAATTGATCCTCACTTAGTTGTTCTTGGAGATATGCTTAAAGGACTTCCTCCTAAGAGGGATCATGATCATGCCATACAGTTAGTCCCAGGGAGCCAACCACCGAACATTAGGCCGTACAGGTATCCACACATACAAAAGAGTGACAAAAAATTGTTGAGGAGATGCTAGAGGTAGGAATTATCAGGCATAGCCAAAGTGCTTACTCCTCACTTGTGGTGATGGTACATAAGAAGGATGATACTTGGTGCATGTTCCCAAATTATAGAGTGCTCAACATGTACACCATTAAAGATAAGTTTCCTATTCCAATCATTGATGATTTTTTAGATGAATTGAATGGAGCTATGTATTTTACCAAGTTAGATCTTAGATCTGGTTATCACCAAATTCGGATTAAGGAGGAAGATATTTGTAAGACAACATTTCAGACTCATGAGGGTCATTATGAATTTTTGGTGATGCCATTTGGTCTTACCAATGCACCATCTACATTCCAAAGTTTGATGAATTCCATTTTTAAGAAGATCTTGAGAAAGTTTTTGTTAGTATTCTTTGATGATATATTGATTTATAGAAAGACTTGGGAAGAACATTTGCAACATGTGGATCAAGTAGTACAAATACTTGAAGATCATAAACTCTATGCTAAGCCATCAAAGTGTGCTTTTGGTATTATAGAGGTGGAGTATTTGGGACACATAATTTCACATGAAGGAGTAAAGGTGGACCCTAACAAAATTAAGGCTATCATGGAATGGCCTATTCCAAAAACCATTAAGAAACTAAGGGGTTTCTTGGGATTGACAGGGTACTATAGAAGATTTGTGAAGAATTATGGTCATATAGCAACACCTCTCACCACTCTATTGAAGAAGGATTATTTTCATTGGAACGAGTCTACCAATATAGCATTTGAGAGATTGAAGGAGGCTATGTGTACAACTCCAGTGCTTTCCACTCCTAAATTCACCAAGGAATTCATTGTGGAATGTGATGCTTCTAGAAATGGGATAGGGGTAGTGCTCATGCAAGAAGGTTGACTAATTGCTTTTGAGAGTCATCAATTAAAGGGTAAGAATAAACTAAAACCTATTTATGAGAAGGAAATGCTAGCAATCCTCCATGCAGCTAAACAATGGAGGCCTTATCTATTGGGTAGAAACTTCAAGGTTAAGACAGATCATGATAGCCTAAAATATTTTTTGGAACAAAGAATGTCTTATGAAGAGCAACAAAAATGGGTCACTAAGATGTTAGGATATGTCTTTGAGATTTTATATAAGAAAGGGAAAGAAAATATTGTAGTAGATGCACTTTCAAGGAAGGATGAGAAAGATGAAGCCTTATTGTGTTCCCTTTCAATATTACAAGTAAATTGGGTGGAGGAAGCCAAAGCAGAGTGGCAAAATGATGTTGCAACAAGTAATCTCATCGAACAATTAAAAAGTGACCCTAGTAGTTCAGATAAGTTTTGTTGGAAGGGAGATACTCTTTGGTATAAAGAGCATTTGTATCTCTACAAGAATTCCACTCTTAAGCAAAAGATTCTCACAAAGTTGCATGAGTCTCCACTGGGTGGTCATTCATGATTTTTGAAGACATATCATCGAGTCAAGCAAGTTTTTTTTTGGGAAGGGCTAAGAGGTGATGTTCAAAAATTTGTGGCTGAATGTTTGGTTTTTCAAAGGAATAAAGGGGAGACAATTAAAACACCAGGTCTCTTGCAACCCTTATCTATTCCTAGCTGGTGTTGGGAAGAGGTATCCATGGACTTCATCACAGGGCTTCCCAAATCTAAAGGTCATAATGTCATCATGGTGGTAGTAGATCGCCTAACTAAATATGCACATTTCATTGCATTATCACATCCTTTTACAACAAGTGCAGTGGAAAAATATTTTTTGGAGAATATGCAAAAGCTACATGGTACACCTAAGGTTATTGTTAGTGATCATGATCCTATCTTCACTAGTCACTTTTGGAAAGATTTATTCTCATGTTTGGGTACTCAATTGGCTCATAGCTCTTCATACCACCCTCAATCAGATAGGAAAACTGAGGTTGTTAATAAGTGTTTGGAAGGATATCTATATTGTTTCACTTCAGAGAAACAGTCTCAATGGGTAGATTGGCTACCACTTGCAAAATGGTGGTATAACACTTATTTTCATAGCTCATAAAAAATGTCTCCATTTTTGGCACTTTATGGATATCATCCTCCTTCCATCACATCATCAATAAAGGTGTCACCAAGAGTTCAGGTAGTAGAAGACCACTTGATTCATCAAGTACTTTCAAGACTCAAGGAAAATTTAGCCATGGCACAAAATTGAATGAAACAACAAGAAGACCAACATCGTAGTGAAAGAAGTTTTGAAGTTGGGGATTGGGTCTTCTACATTATAAGAAAATCTCACTAAAGCAAAAAAATAATAATAATAAGTTGTCTCCAAGGTATTATGGTCCATACCAAATCATGCAAAAGATCGGTAGTGTTGCCTACAAGCTAGAGTTGCCACCACCAACAAAGATACATCTAGCTTTTCATGTTTCCTGTTTGAAGGTGGTCATTGGGCATAATATTCCCACTCAAACAACACTACCAGAGCTTGATGAAGAAGGAAGAATCATTTTGGAACTAGAGTGCATTTGTCAAACACGCACAAAGAAGTTGAGGAATAGAACTCTCACTGAGTATCTCATCCAATGGAATAATTTACCAGTTGAAGATGTCACATTGGAGGATGAGGAGTTCATTCAAAAGAATCCAAACTTGATTATCATTGAGGAAAATGATTCTTTGAAGAAAGGGGGAATGCTACGCCCTTAATATTAGTGTACATCAGGTTATGAATAGTTGGCTTGTGGCTATCTTAACTCTCTATTAAGTCATAATATCATTAGTAAATTGTTATTTAGTTGTTTAGGTTGGCCTAAGACTTATATATGTGTGTCTAAGTCAGCCTAGGTGATATCCTAGGCATAAATAAGTAAATATAGGAGGTTGTGAGTCTTATTTCATTATCAAGTTATGAAGTGTGTTCTCATTAGATATATTTGGAGGTTTTCCCCCTCGAAGTGGCTTGTTATTCTCAGTTATTATCAAGTATTTGTAGCATATTTCATATCATATTCTTCTATTGTGCAAGTTATTTCATAACACTTTGCATCGAACCTTGTGCCTTTCCCGTTTGTGTTGTCTTGTAGCATGAAGTGTCTGGACACTAGCGTACCACATGGACATTTGTGCATTGCACTAGCATCCTGCAATGTTTGAATATTCAAACAACCATTTTCGTGCATGCTTTCCACTTGTCACCTCCTTTGGTTGGTGGTAATGACTCGTGATGCCTTGAAATGGATTGGGAATCTTCTTTTCATTCTTTAAAATCTATCCTTTCAGTTCATTTTGCTTTCTAACTTCTAGCTCCACTCTTTTGCTTCTAGCTTCCTTTCCTTCTTGGCTTCTCTCTCAAGAATTCTTCCATATTACTCTTACTTGCACAACTCCCTTGTTTTTCACACAACTTCAAGCTCTCACATTCTCACAACACTCTTTGCACTCTTGGCTCTTGTAGCTATCTTGCTCTCCCTCTTTGTAGCTCCTTTGGCTCTTAAAACTCTATCTCTCTTCACTTCATGCTTGTGAGCATCCTAGGATTCCATATCCCCTATCCATTGCATAATTTCTTCATGATACATGTTCTCCTCCTTGAGTAGGGATTGCTTTTATCACCTCTTTTGTGATATGGGTTTTCCTCCTTGAGCAGGGTTTGCTTTTATCACTCATACTTGGTGGTACGGGTTCTACTCTTGAGTAGGTTTTGCTTTCACCACACGCTTTGTTCATTTCTCTCCCTCTATCTATCTTTTTGGCTATCCGTGGAGGTGGAAACACCAAAATGGGGGTTTGACTAAGGAAAACCCCTATACAACCCCAACACTTTCTCTAGATCTTACAAATGTAGGTTTTGAAGACATTCAGATGTTGGAGGCTTCATCACTTGCATGGTTGTGAGCATCTTTTTTTTTTCTTCTCCTTATCTTTATCATTTCTTTTTCACTATATTTTAGTTCCATTATATTTTGTTACTTTATCATGTTTCAATATTTCTTAGCAATTGGAATAGAAGTAGCCACTTTGATATTTTCTATGACAAACTTGCTTTCTGGTCCATATGAGATGCTAGCGCACTTCTGAGACACCAACACACCTTGTCGTCATCTATATTTTGTGTTGTCATCCTTTGGCCGAGAGCTTGCCAGTTTGTCCAGAGAATCTTTGTGACCCGCTCTTTCAGATTCTAGAACTTTCACATTGTTCTTGACGTAGTTCAGGGTAGTTCGCCTTGTGAGGCTCTTTGAATGAAGAGAACTCGAGTAGTGAATCCCTCTTCTCTACACAAACAACTTTGAAGTCTACAAGGAAAGTTACAAGAAATTAGAAGATTCATTACATAATTGGTCGACAAATGTCAACCATTTTCCCACCTACTCTGCAAGAATATCATATTCAAATGGGATAGCAATTATCAACAAGATTTCCAATAACTCAAGGATTATCTTACATCACCACTAGTCCTAGTGCCACCACAATTAGATAAACCACTCTTTTTGTACATTTCAACTACTCAAGTGGCACTAGGGGCATTATTGACTCAACATGATGACAAAGGAAAAGAAAGGGCTATATACAACATATCTCGCACACTAGTTGGATGTGATTTGAGCTATACCCCAATAGAATGAGCATGCTTGGAAGTGGTTTTTTGTGCTAAGAAACTACGACACTACATGCTTAATCATAAAACTCAGCTCATCTCTAAAGAAGATCCATTAAAATGCTTGCTTTCAAAGGAAAATCTCATAGGAAGAATGGCTAAATGGATAATGATTATAAGTGAGTTTGACATCAAGTATGTAGAAAAAAAATCTATCAAAGGATAGGTAGTTTCCAATAAACTTGTTGAAGCCCCTCTACTAGATGCTCACCCACTATTGACAAGAATTCCCTGATGAGAATATTTTAATTACTGAAGAAGGTAAATGGTGGAATTTGTACTTCGATGGATCTTATACGCAACATGGCTCAGGGGTAGGAATACTCTTTGTCACACATCAAGGAGACTATATTCCTAAATCCTATAGAATTGCATCTCCTTACACAAATAACATAACATAATATGAGGCATCGATAATGGGATTAAATTTGGCCATCCAATGGAAAATTGCAAAACTACAAGTATACGATGACTCTCAATTAGTCATCAAATAGGTAAATGATGATTATAAAACAAAGTATGGCAAGTTATTACCTTACAAACACATGGTGGACAACTTCAAAGATTACTTCACATAGATCCAGTTCAACCAAGTACCCAGGATAAACAACAAAGCAATTGATGCCATGGCTACCATTGGTTCCCTTGTTGATGTCTCACAAAATGGTTAGCAATATGAATTTCTAATTGAACAGATTCTCGTTCCTACTTATGATATTCCCAAATTTGAAATGATATGCGATATTGTTGGTCCAAATTCCCCTTGGTATCAAGAGATATAGAAGTACCTATGCAATAACACCATCCAACCTAACCTTTCATCTTCATAGTGTCAATCCTTCATTCACAAAACATCCCACTTCACTATCCTCATAGATACCCTCTATCGCCGCTCTTTCGTTGGCACCATCTTGAGATGCTTGGATTTAGAAGAAGCTCAAACTACCCTAAATGAAGTGCAACAAGGTATTTGTGGGGCCCATTCTAGTGGACCATCGCTAGTCAAGACGTTGCTACATACATGATATTGGCCTAAAATGGAACAAGATGTGAATAACCTAGTGAAAATCAGTAAGCCTTGTCAACAACATGGAAACCTAATTCACACACCATCACAAGAGTTACAACCTATTGTCACTACTTGGCCTTTCTCACAATGGGGGTTAGACCTCATTGGAAAGATATATCCTACCTCATCAAATGGTCATAAATTTATAATAATTTCCACTATGTATTTCACTAAGTGGTTTAAAGCCATACCTATGACCTATGTTACAGGGAAACAAATTTATAAGATCATACTTCATTATATCATCTTTCACTTTGGAATTCTTGCCTCCATAGTCACAGGCAACAAACATCCCTTCAAGAACCAATATTTTTGTAACCTATGCCAACAATTCCATATTCAACAACATTTCTCCACTCCATATATCCACAAGGAAATGACTACATTTAGGTCACAAACAAAACAATCTTAAAAATTCTAAAGAAAAAAGTCAATGAAGTTAATTGGGATTGGCACTTACAACTCAATCTCGGCTTGTGGGCATATCACACTAGCATTCACACACCCACTAGAGCCACACCATATTCCTTTGTATATGGTGTTGAAGCCATCTTGATAAAGGGGGAGATTGTTGGAAGCTTCAGTTGTATGTGAGTTGATTGGGTCTTGTCATTGATGTCAGCCCCTTGTATGAAGAGAGTTTTAGAGCCTAGATTTGTTGGTGTTGATGTCCACACAATGTTGTCAGTGTTGTCATTGATATCTTACTTTAGTATAGTTGTAGAAGCTTATTGGGGATATTGTTGGATGTTTTGTGATTGATGAAAGGTGTTGTATTTGCTATAGATATGTTGTAGAGGTGTTAGTAGTATTTTTGATGAAGCTAATTCACTTGGTTTCCAAGTGTGAACCCTAATCCAAATACCTACAAAACACAACAAATGAATACAGTAGGAGATTGAATGCAAGAAAGAATAAGGATTCCTCAAGAAATTAATTTGAATAGCAAAAGAGATAGAAAATGAAAGGAAGAACACAATGAAACATGAAAGCATATCAAAATCTATTCTAAAGCAAGCAAACTCCTAATCTCTTGAGGGAATTGGTGCCAATTTGATGTGAAAATTGGCCCTTTCCCAACTCCAATGATGCAATGTTTATTTGATGAAGAGATTTGATGAGTGATCCAATTTGTTGATGAAGATTGAATGCTCCAAGCTAAAAACCTGCATAACCTAGCTATGGATGGATGAATCTTGCAAATGCTTGAAGATGTATTTGAGTATAATAAGTTTACTCAAATTGTGGATGATGAAATGAGGAGATGAGCTCTTCATTTATAGAATGCTAAGATGGATGAATGCAAAAAATGAAGCAATGTGGGACTAATATTCAACCAATGGAAAGGTGCCACTTGTCAACATTCGATAGGATGAAGGTTGAGCACATTTTGAAGAATGTGCAAAGAGGGGGGAGATTCAAATTCAGAATATGGCTTGAAGGATGAGTTGAAAGGTGAAGCACATGCACATGGCTCAAGAAAAGGACATGTAAGAGATTTTAAATGCTTTGTTGAAAGGGACAAGTCCTTTTGGGGGGAGATTTCAAATTTGAGGAATATTCCCTTTTTGATACCTTTTTTGAATAAAAATAGGTGATTTATAAAACAATTAAATTGATTTTCATGTGCAAGTTGCAAAATTTAGAGGATTTGAGTGATTAGGATTAAATTAATCAAAATTTGATTAATTTAACGAGGGATTAGGTGATTTTGACTTTTGACTTAGATTTTTGGATTAATTTAAATAAAAAAGAGAGGAATAATGATTTAGATTTAATTAAATAAATATTTTTATTTATTTAACTAAAGAGGGATGATGTTGGATAAAGATTGATTTAATTTAATAGAATGACTTTAGAGATTTAATTAAATAAAATGGATTATTTAATTAAAAGGGGGATTACAAAATTAATTAAATAAAATTGATTTATTTAATTAAGGGATGAATAGTGATGATAAGTTGAAGAGGTGATTCAAAATGAAACAATGTTAGTTAATCGGGATCAGGTGCATGAGATCAATTAGTATTTTTCACTTGTCTACATTTTGCCCCTCTTTGAAGCAATGCACTTGTTGCATTGGTTCAAAGAATAACCTTGCAATGATCAAAAGTCAAAATTTCTCTAATTTTTTTGGATGCCCCATTGTTGCCCCAGCGAATGAAGAATTACGCTGGTATACTACCCCCTCAAGAGATCGGGTGAAGAGGTTTGATTTGAGGGTCGATCTCTCGATAAAAAGGTTCAAGGTTAGTTCAACTCAAATATTTGATGTAGACAGATTGGATGATGTAGACAGTCATTAGCCATGGGTAGCCTCATGCCTATTTTGATATATTACACACACTTGATCCTGATTTGTACCATGATAGTTACATTATTGATGATGAGATAATTATGATGTTTATATGTAATGGATGATATGATGATGCATGGATGATATGGATGCACATGATATGATATGCTGATGATTTTATGATTATGCAGTGGATGATAAATGTATGCTTTATGAGATGTTTAAAATAACCAATCTATATTATGCAATGATGGGGATGAATGCATGTGGTATGATTAATTCTTTCTATATGATATGATATGATATTTAGATGGTTTGTGGGTGTAGGATGGATGTAATGGTGATAATTTATGATTAACTATCATGGTACCATGTTAGTGCGAAAAGAAAGAGATAGAATAAAATAAGAGATTCCAATAAGACATGAGATGATGATAATGATGATCATGATGATGTGCTGAGGAGTTGGGATTTCCAAAGGGCCAATTACCTTATGTTTGATAACACACGTAGGCACGATGCATCAGGGTATAAAGAACCAGGATGGCGTTGTACCTAATGCGATGGAATTTGACTCAACAAATAGATAGGAGTATTCTTGGTCACACTTTACATATGAAAACCTTGCTAGGACGTACCTAACAAAGCAAGTATTCGCCAAGTTATATTACAAGAACGTCCAACAAGCACAACAGATAAAAAGATAATGATCGTTGCCCCATTCCTATCTCTCTAAATCCCTTCGTTGGGGACATGATTGAGAGGTCCTTGGAATGAGCACAATAAGATAAATCAAAATAAAAGATCAAGTACGCAAACAAGCCAATGTTCTTCATACCTTCAGCCAGAGGGATGTGTTTTGATAGGATAAGAATCCAAGTGATATCCCAAAATGATGCCCATTGTCAGAACGATATATCCTAGGTCATGCATTGCATAGGATGATGATGGTTTGATAAGTTGATTGATAGGTTGTTGATATAAGGTTGATTGACATGTTTGAAAATGATCCAAAGTTTGATTTTGTTTTAAAGGTTTGTTGTTTCGATTTTGATTTTGCGATTGAAGCTTACTTTTGCTGATTGTTGTGGTTGTTTCTGTTTGTTTTGCCAAAGGATGAAGGTGACAATCATATTATTATGGATGATTGATTATTTCGGTGAAAGCGAGATGAGACAGATGGATTTTTTCAAATATTTGGATGTTTTTGACATTTTGCAATGTTTTGAGGCTTTTTTTGGTATTTTCAAGATTTTACAAATGTTTTGATTTTTTTATTTTTTGAATGTTTTTGGATTTTGATGTGTTTTTGAATGTTTTTGGATTTTGTGTTTTTCGAATATTTTTGGATTTTGATTTTTTAATGTTTTTGGATTTTGATGTCTCAGGGGCTAATCAAAGATTAGCATTGCCTACGTTTAAGCTCAGAGACGACGTAGTTCAGATTCCAATGTTTTTGATGTTTTCTAACTTTTTGACTTTTTTTTTTTGGATTTTGATACGATTTTGGATGTTTTTGGATTTTTTGATGTTTTTGACAATTTGGATAAGGATGTGTGTGATGATATCAGTGCTCTATTTTGGGATTTTGCTAAAAACCAAGCTAAGGTTGATTGATCAGATCGATGGATTGATGATGATGATGATAACATTGTTGAGGATACATAACAATGCAAGGATTTGATTTATCAGGATTGATGGCAATAACATTGTTGAGGATGCACAACAATGCAAGGATTGATTGATCAGGATTGATGATGATAACATTGTCGAGGATACACGACAATGCAAGGATAGTGTTAAGCAACACAATGATTGGGAATGATATCCCGAGATGATGGATGGGTTGATTGGATTTGATTGATCAAAATTGATGAAGCTTGGTTTGAAACAAAAGATGTTTTAGATGATTTGATGTAACTTTCGAGGTGCAACTTAGATGCGACTGATAGTGATTGTTTGGATTGATATTCGATGAAAGATAAAGCCCGATAAGGAACATCTTCTTGTCAAAATATGCCATGGGCTAGTGATTCAGACTCTAGATCACAAATGCTTTGACCAATTTGGTTTCACATTTGCCAATGTTTAGATCGCCACATAAGTTGAAGGATATAGACCAAGATTTATTCCTGAAGCAAGATATAAATATCTGCCCCTAGTGTCTAGTAATGTAAGGAATGTGATGTGATGGATGCTCGGATAAGTGTATGGATGGATGGATATGGTAAGCACGCAAAGGATTATCTTGTGATAAGATAAGGTGTTTGAACAAAATATGCTCATTTGGATAATGCTTCATGGCTCAGATAATGTTGGATAGGATAGGATCAATGAAAATGACCCATGTCAAGATGTTTACCATAAGCAAGCGTAAACTATGCACCGAAGTTTCATCAAGATCAAGATAACTCAGACTATGGATGCAGATGGATGAAAGTGGATTGGATAAATGGTTCATGGATGATTGGATTTATTATGGATGAGATGGATGGAATGTTGCATTTATTATGAATGGGATGAGAAGCTTCCATCTAAAATAGCGCATGTAGATGCTCGATTCTACACATGATTCCTGTTTTCCAGGTTTTCGTCATGGTCTTGCCCAAAGTGCCGCCCATGCGGTTTTCACTAGAGGATTATTTTTTTCTTAATTGTTTTCAATCCTTTTTTTCATTTTTTTTTTTGGATTTTCATATATATATATATATATATATTGGTTTTTCTGAAAGATTTTAAGCTCATGCTAAATCACAAAGTGTTGTTAATGTAGATGCTTATGTCATAATGTACCATTAGTATCCTACCTGAAGAAGTTGCTTTGCTAAGATACGTGCACTTGAATGCAACTTTTGGGATTCTTGATCTGCTTTATCGATATCGAAGTTAACTTTGTCTCTGTGCGCACGTCGTGATAGAGTTCCTTCAAAATCCTTATGATGAAGGGTTGTTGCCAATACATGGTCAATGTAAGAATTGGATATCATGCATGGAGGCGTGGATGGAGTGTGTTCAGGGATAAAAGATGGATTGGTTGACAGTTTGGAGCTTTTGACTCTCCAAACTTGGGAAGATGAGCAATGATGGGTGGATGCGAAAGTGTGCATGGAATTAGGACCAACTGCTTGATACACTTTATACATCGCTTGAAAAACCTGCTTTTGCTTTTGTGGAAATCCTTGATGGATACTTTTCCCTTTTTTATTTTTTCCCATAGTTTCTTTGACTGATGGAGTTTGATAGGGATAATCTTTCTTTGTATATTTTGGTATCCATGCATATTTGATTTGTCCATTATGCTTCTCGGCTTCTTTTGCTTTGATAACGTTCTTTTTGCTTTGATTCAAATATTTCCTTCGAAGTTGGTCCCAATTTGTGGATGGGGTGATGGGTGGATGAAGATTCACGACGTGACTGGTTGTAGTATTGGCATCGGTTGCATCATAAGGATTCTTCATGCTCCCTATGTTGACGTTTTCTTGAGATGAAGTTGCCCCCAGTATGGTGGTAGTAACACCTTCACTCCTTGATTCTGCTTGTTTTGAGATGTCTTGTTCAGTAAGCATGCTCTGATAAATGACCACTATAGATGACATTGTTTCAATTTTTAGCTCTGCTAACTCTGGAATATATTGTTCTGTCTGATTTGATTCCTTGAGTGGATAATGTTCGATATCTTTATTCATGAAGTCCTTAGTCTTCATTTGCAATACATTTGATACTGTTGTTGACAACTCTGTTTGACTGAAGGAATTAATAATCTACTCTTTTTGTGTAGTAGAATCTTGTTCTAGTTGAAGATCATCTATGTGTCCATCCATAGAAAGCATCTCATGGGTAGATGGAAGAGTATGTGCTACATGGATATGATCATCTTCCATAGATAGGAGAGTGTCCATTAGATTATTGTAGTATCTTGAAGACACAAATTCTTGATCTTGAATGTTTTCGGAGTTGCTTTCGACATGCTTTGGATCAAGTTCTTGACATAGGTCAATTTCAAAGGATGGATTGCTTATAAGGGATTCTTGGATGTCATCATTAGACATGGTAAGTGGTTCAATGAGGTCGAAGGATGTCAACATGTCTTGGAAAGGACCATTGCTAGACCTTGGTGAAAAAATTTGATCATGCTTTGGAATGAATTCTTGAGATATGTCCTCTAACTCATAAGGTGATGTAGAGACATTTTTCAATATGATCATAGGTCAATGGATCATGCATTATGTCGATAGGATCAAATAATCCTAACACTTCTTGAAATATATCACTAAAGAGTGGCTCTGATGTATGGTGAGTTGGTCATCAAATGAGGTGGAAACATCTTCAATGTGCTCATTGATGGATAGGTTTTGAACATTGTTTTCAACAATTGCGGTGGAGAGATTGTGAATGTCTTCAACCATTGGGTCAAGTGATGTTGACATTTTTTGAATTGGATCATTGTTGTGTATCGTTGGCGGATTTTGATCACGATTGAGAAGTGACTCTTGATGTATGTTGATTTGATCATTGGATGAAGTAGAAACATCTTCAATGTGCTCTTTGATGGATAGATGTTGGTCATTGTCCCCAATAGTTATCATTTTTCGTGTTTGTGCTTGTGTTTGTTGGGTAGCTTGAGAGGCTTGGGAAGCTTGAGTAGCTTGAGCGGTGTGGGTAGCTTGATATTGTTGAAGCGCTTGTTGGTAGGCTTGATGTGCTTTTAGTGCGATGTTACAATATTGACTTATTGCACTTGTTTTTGGTGGTAGTGGTGGTGTATTTGGAATCATGTTGGATGTAGTGACAAGTGGTTGAGATATGCTTGGAGCGATCATGGTAGTGGGGGATTGAGATATGATGGGTGTGATAGGGGTTATTGGAGTGATCGAGGTGATAGGAATGGTCAGAATGACCATAGTGATAGGTCTTTGGGAGACCATATTTTGATTTGTCAGGATTGATCTTTTTATTTGATTAGATACCATATGTTGGTACGATGTCGATGGTATATTCAAAGGGTTTGATGTGATGGCTTGATTGGCATTAGGTGGATTGATTTGGATGGAGTGATTGGTGCTAGGTAAAGGGGGAATCCCTAAACCAAGGAATGATGTTGATATGGGTAATGGTGGTGGAGATGTCTCTTGGCACAATGACTCAACTATTTTGGTAAGTGTAGCAATTTGATCTCACCAAATTTGATCTTGATTTGATCTTGACTCCCTTGATATAGTTGATTTGGTTTTTGTTCAAGAAAATTTGGGATGCATACTTGTGGCTTTTGAATGGGATCATGGACAAATTGATTTTGGACAATGTTTTGATTTGGGATGACACTCAGATTTGGCATGATAGGTTGAAACTGAACATTGTTGATGTTGGGAATCACATTGCCTTGATTTAGGTAACTTTGATTTTGCATGGTGTTACCTTGACTTGGAGTCGTTAACATCTTGTTTGGATTTTGAACAATATTCGTATGATTTGCAACCATATTTATTCCAAAGTTTTCCAGATTCATGTTTCAAAAACTTGTACTTGGTACATTCTCATTTGGCATGTAGGGATTTGGTGGGATGACGTTGTTCCTTTGAAGGCTCATGCATTGATTGTTTGGTTGGTGGATTGGTAGGTTTTGACTTGGATTTAAATCTACCATTGGGAAATGTGTCCCAATATTTGATTTGGGCATACTCACATTTGTTGTACTATTGACATCCATAGGAGGTAATGATCCCATGTATGGATTGTAAAGATGTGAGTGTTGATAATCAAGCGGTGTTGCAAGGTTTTGAAAGTTTAGTTGATTTGGATTCCTCATGATGTATGGATCAAGTTTATATTCCATGTTCTTGTGTTTTGACCTTGTTGCAAAAGTGACCTCTAAGGTTCTTAGGACCAATGACGAGATGAAGGATGAAAAGGGGAAATGATATGAGTGTTGAATGTTTAGGGACTTTGAATCAATGCTAGACTTTATGATTTGATTTTGATTGTTTGATTTGGATAGTGAACTTGTAAACCCTAAGATGTTAGATATGATCTTATGATGAACTTGTTCAAAGGATTACTATTTCAATTAAATGTATGAGAAAGGATACATTCCCATACACTTAACTAAACAAGGTGATTTTGATTTTGATGATTTACCCAAGTCTAGAATGATGTTTCCAAAGCTCTAAAGTTGTTTGAAGATGTATTTGAGTATAATAAGTATACTCAAATTATGGATGATGAAATGAGGAGATGAGCTCTTCATTTATAGAATGCTAAGATGGATGAATGCAAAAAATGAAGCAATGTGGGACTAATATTCAACCAATGGCAAGGTGCCACTTGTCAACATTTGATAGGATGAAGGTTGAGCACATTTTGAAGAATGTGCAAAGAGGGGGGAGATTCAAATTCAAAATATGGCTTGAAGGATGAGTTGAAAGGTGAAGCACATGCACATGGCTCAAGAAAAGGACATGTAAGAGATTTTAAATGCTTTGTTGAAAGGGACAAGTCCTTTTGGGGGGAGATTTCAAATTTGAGGAATATTCCCTTTTTGATGCCTTTTTTGAATAAAAATAGGTGATTTATAAAACAATTAAATTGATTTTCATGTGCAAGTTGCAAAATCTAGAGGATTTGAGTGATTAGGATTAAATTAATCAAAATTTGATTAATTTAATGAGGGATTAGGTGATTTTGACTTTTGACTTAGATTTTTGGATTAATTTAAATAAAAAAGAGAGGAATAATGATTTAGATTTAATTAAATAAATATTTTTATTTATTTAACTAAAGAGGGATGATGTTGGATAAAGATTGATTTAATTTAATAGAATGACTTTAGAGATTTAATTAAATAAAATGGATTATTTAATTAAAAGGGGGATTACAAAATTAATTAAATAAAATTGATTTATTTAATTAATAGGAGATGATGACTTGATTAGATAAATGATTATTTATTTAATTATGGGATGAATAGTGATGATAAGTTGAAGAGGTGATTCAAAATGAAACAATGTTAGTTAATTGGGATCAGATGCATGAGATCAATTAGTATTTTTCACGTGTCTACACCAAGTGATTTTGAAAAAAAATTAATAAAAGAGAGTTCAATGTGTCAAAGGAGTGTTCAATGTTGTGCTCCACATTTCTTCGTGGTTGAAGATGTTGAATGAGCAATACAACTGAGAGGGGGGTGATTCAGTTGTATCTAATTAAAAAATCAAAACCCTCAACAGTAATCAAATCCACAAGCATTCATTAAAACCTTATTTTGTTATAGTGATTAATCATGAAATGTAGATAACATAAATTGAAACAATTCCATGTACAAGAGAGCACCAGATTTACGTGGAAAACCTAATAAGGGAAAAACCACATTGAAGATTAGCTCACAATATAAGTAATTGCAAAACCGTTACAAGGGCTCACTACCAGAATATGACACACTGTCTAATAAGGCTCACAGCCAAGGCTCACAACCATAGAAAGAAAAGAAGATAGAAGAGAAATGTTACATAAAGAACAACTTCTCAATGCAACAAAGAATCCACCATGATTACTCCAACACTTTTGCAGCTTTGTTGAAAGATTGTGCACACCTTCAACTCACTGCCTTCAGAAGTCCAACACTTTGAAGTTCACACTGCTCTACTCAAATTCACATCCTACACTTATGCAATTCACACCACATTCATCAATTATTTATCATTCACATTTATCTTGAGATCTTCCAAAAACACCACTCTTATTTATATCATCCTCAACCTTGAAAACCTTCTCCAAGGTCAGCAACACATCCTTTACATTTACAATTTCAAATTAGGTTGACATCTAAATATTCCCATGATGGATAGGAATGAAGGCGAACCACATAAATCCATAGTTAGGACCCAAATTTCCTAACACACCTCAACACACTTCCAAAAACTTTGAAGTTGCTTTGCATGTAGTGTTAACACCAGGTCGGTTGTTACTTGTGTTAAGCACCATAAAACTATTAAGTACATGCTTCCCATTTGATCAAGATGACATGTGGGCCACAAAAATTTCTCTTACATGATCTGGAACAATCCATGAACCACTTGAGGTCCAACCAAGACTTCATTCAAACTTGCATCATAGAAATACTTCAACCCAAAGCATATGGTTAACCTTATACACACACTAACGCATGAAACACGCATTGTATTGCACCAAATCAAGAGAAATTTCAAATTCTAAAATATACAATCAACATAAGTAACTTCCCATATCTACACAACCTAAAACTAGAACTGAAAAGAAATACAAAGCAAATACATTTCTCCCAAACCACAACAAATAACACTGAAAATCTAGTTCACACACTGGTGAACATATCTCATTATGAACAATGGTCAAAATCCCAAAATCTAGATATAGCAACTACTGACAACCCTGTACAACATATCAGATCCGTATAGGCATAAAATCTACACAAAAGAAATGCAGAGAACATCCTAGAGCACATACTGAACATTTGCACAACACTATTTTTTCTATTTATCAAATTTTATCAAAAGCACTTGGAAACCAAGTACTAGAGACACCATTACATCACATTACATTATTCTAACACTTATCTAGACATTGCAACATAAAGATAGCTCCATGTACTCACAAAAATTCCTCAATATCTCATTTATACATGCACAAACAAAGTTATTCCATACATGCACAATTGCAACAAACTGCTTCCTTCTTTTTCACAATTTTCTCAATATCTTTGACATCGTCATCATGCAACAACCTTCCCCAACACATAGTTGACATCAATGACAACACCAGCTTGTTGAAATTAATGAGAACACCTAAATACTTGCAACAATCTCCCCCTTTGTATCCTTAGGAAGGGACTTAGTGAATATGTCAACAATCTGATCCTGTGTGGGTACATATTTAGGCTTTACCTCATTCCACATAGCCTTCTCTCTCAAAAAGTGATATCTAATTCATATATGCTTTGTCTTTGAATTCATCACTAGATTTTTTGAAATTTTAATTGCACTTGTATTGTCACAAAAAGATATAAATAGGTTCATCATACATTAATTTGATATCCTTCAATGTCTATCTCATCCATAATACTTGTGTCCAACAAGATGTTGCTGCAATATACTCAGCCTCTATAGTGGATAAGGAAACTGAATCTTATTTCTTACTTAACCAAGACACCAATATACATCCAAGAAAGAATGCACCACCTCTTGTACTTTTCCTATCATCAACACAACCAACGCAATTTGCATCTTTATATGAACTTAATGTGAAATCAGTATCCTTAGGATACCATAAGCCATAATCCAGAGTGCCTATTAAATATCTAAATATATTTTTTACTATTGCAACATGTTTCTCTTTAGGATCTTCTTTAAATATAGCCACAAGATAAATTGCAAGCATGATATCTAGTCTAGTAGTAGTTAGATATAGCACAATCCACCAATCATAGATCTATACTTGCTCTGATCAACCTTAGGGGATTCATCATCCTTACTCAATTTGTAACCAGTCACCATAGGAGTACATACCAGTTTGGAGTCTTCCATTCCAAAAAATTTCAACATCTTTTTGACATACTTTGACTATGAAATGAATATACCTTTATTTGTTTGATTGATTTGTAGCCCAAGGAAGAAATTCATCTCCCCAAACATAGACATATCAAACTCTTTTTGCATCTCTTATGCAAATTTCTTACACATAGCTTCATTGTCTCCAAAGATAATGTCATCCACATACACAACCACTATCAAGATCGTATCTTCCTCAACTTTAAAGCAAATATTATTGCTTGTAGTACCCTTATTGAAATACCAATCTTTGGGAGCTTGCTTTAATCCATACAATGCCTTTTTCAATCTGTAAACCATATCTAGATGATATTATTTAATTGAAATCCTTCTAGTTGTTCCATGTAAACCTCTTCTTCCAACTCACCATTCAAGAAAGCAGATTTCACATCCATTTGATAAACTTTAAAGTCTTTATGTGCTACAAATGCCAAAAACATCCTGATTTCTTCCATCCTAGCCATCGAAGCAAATGTTCCCTAAAACTCTATTCCTACCACTTTTGAATAACCCTTACACACAAGCCTTCCTTTATTTCTTACCACTTCTCCATTATCATTTAGTTTGTTTCTGAATACCCACTCAGTTCCAATTATATTCTTATTTTTAGGTCTAGGAACTAGTTCCCAAGTCTATTTTTTTCTCAATTTTTTGTATTTATTCTTCCATTGCCTTCATCCAATGTTCATCTTTGCATGTCTCACTCACTATTTTAGGTTCAATTTTAGAGAGTAAACACAAATTTACCTCATCTTCAACAGCTCTTCTTCTTGTCAATACACCTTTCCTCTTGTCTCCAATGATTTCTTTGCACATGCTTAGGGGTCTTAGGGGACTTTTTTGAACCTTCTTCCTCTTCATTTTTCATTTATTTTTCCTTAGCTTTTTCTTCTTCTTCTCTTCAAGTAGGTTCATCGAATACATATCCATCTATAACAACTGAATTTTGCAAAATCTTCACCAACGTTGACATTTTCGCTTTTAACAATCTTTCTTAGCCTTTTGTTGTGACATCTATAAGCTTTGATTTTAATGGAATATCCAAGGAAGATACCTTCATCAAAAATTGCATCAAACTTTCCTAAGTTTTCATTATCTCTTATAATATAACATTTGCTTCCAAACACACTAAAGTACTTGACAATAGGAATCCTTTTGTACCACAATTCATAGGGAGTCTTTGTGTTGTTAATTTTGGCTTGAACTTTGTTAAGTATGTAAACAATAGGATGAATTTTTTCTCTCCAATATACTTCCAGTAGGTTATCTTCTTTCATCATAATCCTTGCACCTTCTTGAATAGTCTTATTTTTCCTTTCAACAACTCCATTTTGCTGAGGAGTTATAGGGACAAACAAGTGCCTCTTTATTCCATGAACTTCACAAAACATGTTAAACTTATCGAAGGTGAATTCTTCACCTCTTTCAAACCTCAAAAATATGATTTTCAAATTCTTTTCATTCTCAACCATAGCTTTAAATGCTTTGAAACTATATAGAGCATCAAAATTTTCTCTAAGAGAAGTAACCCATGTCATTCTAGAGTGATAATCAATAAAAAAAATGAAATACCTGTCGAGTTCTTACCCTTGTAGGACCAAAAAGATTTGTATGTATTAATTCCAATAGTCTAATAGCATATTGCTCTTTTCCTTTGAAACTACTCCTTGTTTGTTTTCTGAATTGACAATCTTTGCAAACAACATTGATAGGCTTTGTGATTCTTGGTAGGTCTCTTACTGCATTAGCTAAACTGATTCTAACTGATGATCCCAAAATATGCTCATGATTTGAGTATTATGTTGTATTTTTAATACCCTTACTCTTATTGTTAATGGTTGTTTTAACTCTTTAAATACCTTTCTATCGGGTGGTATCCTGTAGCAATGCATTCCTATATTCCTGCAGCCTAACATTTCTATATGTCTATATTAATTACCCTATTTGACTTCCCAAATGATTGATATAATGCATGTAGTTTTTGAATAATTAAATAGATTTAATATGTGATTAATGAATGAATATCGTGTAGTTTCCATGCATTTTTTCTTTCGCTTTTCTTGCTTTGTGTTTCACAGGTTGTTGAAGGAAGCATGAACGAGTCAAGTGCAGTAGATCTCAGCCTTGTAGTAAAGTCCATTTTCTGCATGACTTCAAGGCAGTTGTTCCAGCGAAGACTCTCTGACCGAATTATTGGGAAGAAATCTAAATTTTAATTAATCTGGGAAGAGTGGAATGCTAAATTCTCTCTGAAAAGTGTTGAACAGATAAGCTCATTTATGAAGTTTGTTCCTCAGTTTCAGGATACATTTATATCCACGTCTTTCTTTGTTAGGGTTAGGTAGTTAGTTACTTTCCTGATCTAAATAAGTGTTCCTCCTGTGTGGGTGAACAATAGAGAAAAATAAGATTATGTAATAGCTAGTATCATAATAAGAATTAGAGTTTTGTTAGTTTTCTGGAAGCAGAACAATCAATGTAGATGAATTCAAGATATGAATAAAAGTTGATGAAGTTCTGAGTTTCATCTTTGCGTAAATTAGTTGATGCTTGCTAAGGGGCCCACTTAGTAAGTATCTATAGTTAAGTATTTGTTTATCTTCTATTGATTATAGGTTAGATTTCTTCTTGAAAGTTTCAATGCAAACTCAGTCTTATATTGTTCCTGCAGCATCGAGAATCCATCCCTGTGTTTGTTCCTATAGCATAAGGCCAATTCATAGTTTGTTTCTCAGTAGTAGTTGTTATGATTTTTTCTTTGGTTAACTTATGTTTGAGTTAAGAGAAATTTTCATTCCTCTCCTGTAGCATAGGTAGAATTCTTTCCAAGTATTTATTTCCGGTAAAGTTGTGACTGAAACTGGTTCTTAGTGCACATACAGTGTCACGCCATTTCAAGTATATGTTCCCTGGTTTGACAAGTAAATGAACGACCATGAAAAGATATTAGTCGCATGCTAGAATGTCCAATTCCCAGGTTAGGATTTTCCATGATTTTCATATCCTTTTGTGGACGCAACCACTAACCATATTATCAAATTTATATGACACATTCTCTTGTGCCATAACCAACTATCATTAATCTGAGTCATAAAGCAATGACCATCAATACCCTTGAGTTGATAGATATTTCCATCTATCTTCTTACCAACAACAATCATAGTTTCAAACCCTTTTCTGATCTCACATGCATCATTATGAAACATAATATTGTACCCTTTGCTACACATTTGACTAAAACCCAAAATATTAATGCCTTAATCCTTTAACATAGTAGACATCTTCAGTATTATGCTTTCCATCAAAATTGATTGAACCTATTCCACAAATATTAGCTCTTGAATCATCTCCAAATTTAAATAATCCTCCATCATACTTTTCAATTTTAAAAACTTCCTTTTGTCTCCAACCATGTGATTAGAGCAGCCACTAATAATAACCCAATAGTTCTTATCCTGTCTAGCATGAAAAGTAGACACCAAATTACCTTCAATCTTATCCTTCTTTTTCGAAACACTTTCCTTCACACAACTTTCAGAGTTAGCAAAAGTAGATTCATTTGTTAAAGCTAAGAACAACCATTCATCATCATCTCCATAATCAGATTCATCATCAGAAATACCAACATATTCTCTAACATAGTAACTTCTCTCAATCATTTTTCCTTTGTTCTCCTTAATTTTATTGTTCACAACTCTATTTTGACATCTTGAAGCATATTGACCTATATTTCCACAGCTAAAACATTTGAAAGGTAGTTTACGTTTGTACTTACCGATGCCCTTTTTCATCCTTCTTACAAAGTTAGCTTCCACTTCATCAAGATCTCCATTTTAATCTTCAACCTTTTCTGATTTTCCAGCCTTGAAAGCAATCTCCACTTTTGTAACATTTTTCCAACCATGTTTTCTCATTTCAAATCAAGTTAGTGTACCCAACAATTGATATCTAGAGTAATTATTAAAATTTGCAATGTCCTCAATAGTAGATGCCTTTTCACTATAAGAATTAGGAAGAGATATGAGAACTTTCTTTACAGATAATCCATTCGTCCCTGGCAAGTCTCTACCAGTCTATATAGATTAAATATTTAGGATTCATATTGTATTGAATTTAGTAATAGCAGGTTTGAATCTTGAAATGGTTATGGTAGGTATATCTTATATTTGAAGCATAGTTAAGGGTATTCTACATATTGGGAGTATGAGGTAATTCCGGATATTGTAAGTCAATTGTACATCAAAAAATTAGGTGGCTTGACATTGTAGATTATAAAAGGATTTTTCTTTCCCTTACATGTATATATTGTCGATCATTTTTTTGTGATATTGCTATCAAGGATTCCATTGTGTAGTTTTAGAGTCAAACTCATTGACCCATGTTTCATGAGTAGTGGTCAATGAGTTTGACTCTCAAACATGGGTCAATGAGTTTGACTCTAAAACCACACAGTTGAATCCTGATAGCAATATCACAATTTGACACACTATGGAAAATACCTCTTACTTATTGATCATTTTTTTTTCAAATTGGGTTCATTTCCTTAGCTTTTTTACCCATCTCTATATACACATATTCCAATGTGTTATCCCTTGCCTTATCCTTATATGCATATAGTCTTATACATTCACCTTATGCATGCATCTATTACTCTTATTTGTATGTCTATCTTCATATAGTTGTTGTCCAACAAGATTGACCATTTCTTTTACTTGTGCACCAAGACCTCTCATTGCGCTGACCAACTCATCAACTCTTTGCATGTAACTTGTAATTGTTTCATCTTCAGACATTCGCAGGGTCTCAAATTGTGACTTTAGATTCTAAATTTTTTCTCGTTTAAGCTTATCATCTCCTTCATAAATTCTTTCTAGCTTATCCCAAACTTCTTTAATAGTCTTCAGATTCATAACTTTTACTAATTCAGAATTTGAAAGACTATTCAAAAGAATAAACCTTGCCTTAGCATTTATTTCATGTTCCTTGATCTCATCACTTATGCTCAGACCATTCAAAGGTGTAACTTATTGAGTCTTTATTTCCTTTTCAATCTCATATCCAAAGGATGCCAGATATCCTTCCATTTTTGTCTTCCAGAATACATATAGTATGTTCCATCAAAATTAGGGCTCTCTATCTTGTTTTCCATCCTAGATCTACTTCAAGTGATTAAGCTCTTCTCTAAGGAACCTTGCTTTGATACCAATTTTTGAATGAACAAGACAACTGAGAGGGGGGGTGAATCAGTTATATCTAATTAAAACATCAAAACCCTCAATAGTAATTAGATCGACAAGCATTCTTTAAACCCTTATTTTGTTATAGTGATTAATCATGAAATACAAATAACAGAAAATGAAACAACACCATACACAAGAGAACACCAGATTTATGTGGAAAACCCAATAAGGGAAAGACCACGATGAGGATTATCTCACAATATAAGTAATTACAAAACTGATACAACGGCTCACTGCCAAAATAGGACACACTGTCTAATAAGGCTCACAACCAGGGCTCACTTCCATGGGAAAGAAGATAGAAGAGAAATGTTACACAAAAAACAACTTCTCAATGCAACAAGGAATCCACCACAATTACTCCAAAACTTTTGCAACTTTGTTTGAAATATTGCGAACACCTTCAACTCATTTCCTTAAGAATTCCAACACTTTGAAGTTCACACTGCTTTTCTCAAATTCACATCCTACACTTCTACAATTTGCACCACATTCATCACTTATGTCTCTTTCACATTTATCTTGAGATCTTCCAACAACACCACTCTTATTTATATTATCCTCAACCTTGAAAACCTTCTCCAAGTTCGGCAATACATCCTTTACATTTACAATTTCAAATTAGGTTGGCATCCAAACACTCCCACAGTGGATAGGAATGAAGGTGACCCACATAAATCCTTAGTTAGGACCCAAATTTTTCCTAACACACCTCAACATGCTTCCACAAACTTCAAAGTTGCTTCACATGTAGTGTTAACACTAAGTCGGTCATTACCTATGCTAAGCACCATAAAAATATTAAGTACATGCTTCCCATTTGATCAATACGACACACATACCACACAAATATCTTTTACATGATCTAGAACAATCCAAGAACCATCTGAGATCCAACTAAGACTTCATGCAAACTTGCATCATAGAAATACTTGAACCCATAACATCTAGTTAACCTTATACACACACTAACACATGAAACACACTTTGTATTGTACCAAATCAAGAGAAATTTTAAATTCTAAAATATGCAATCAACATAAGTAACTTCCCAAATCTTCACAACCTAAAACCAAACTATAGAGAAATGTGGAGCAAATACATTTCTCCCAAACCACAACAAATAACACTGAAAATCTAGTTCACACACTAGTTAACATATCTCACTCTATACAATGATCCAAATGCCCAAACTCTGGATATAGCAACTAATGACAACCTTGTACAACATATCAAATCCGCATAGGCATAGAATCAACACAAAATAAATGTGGAGCACATCCCAAAGCACATACTGAACATTTGCACAACATTGTTTTATCTATTTATCAAATTTTCTCAAAAGCACTTGGAAACCAAGCACTAGAGACACCATTACATCACATTACATCATTCCAACACTTCTCTAGACACTGCAAAATAAAGATAGCTCCATGTACTCACAACAATTCCTCAATATCTCATCTATACATGAACAAACAAAGTTATTCCATACATGCAACAACTGCAACAAATTGTTTCCTTCTTTTTCACATTTTTTTCAATATCCTCAACATCTTCATCATGCAACAACCTTCCTCAACACATAGTTGACATCAATGAAAACACCAGCTTGTTGACATAAATGACAACATCTACAGAGGTGTTCAAAGTTATCATATCCAAAGTTTCAAGTTTTGGATCATACTGTAGTGGAAGATGTGTTTAATAGTATGTCTATTTGGTGAAGCAGGGTGTCTAGGAGAAATGAGATTGCTCCACATTTCTTTGTAGTAAAATTTCTAATGTTGTGGATCCAATAATGTGCTTATAATGTTTGTATCTACCTTCCTTTGAAGTTTCAGGTATTGAGGTGTTCTACAAGGTTGTTTGGTGTGTTAGATGTATGTGTCAATATGTTTGGTTGCACATAATGGAAGTATTCTTTAATTTCAGGTGGTTGCAATAGTAGTGGAAAATATTTTGATGATGTGGAATATTCTAAGATGATGGGAAATGTTTTTGTGTGGTCTATGAGATGTTTTTAGACTTGGAGAAGTGTGTTAGGGTCACGTGTTGGTGTTAGTGCAGGTTTTCCCAACCTAGCGTGTTAGCACTAATTGTGGAGGATGATCATTGTTTGAGGAAGTGTTGAGAAGCATGTTAGTGTATATTTGGGTCCTAGTTAAGTAATGTCAAGGTTTTACTTCACTTATTTATGCTACATAAGTGTTTGGTTCTGACCTATTTGGTGATGCACATTTGATGTGCATATGTTTGCTTAAGATCAACCTAATTGAGGTTGTTTTAGGTTGAGGATGGTATAAATACAAGCTGAGTTGTTGTGTGGATGTAGTTCTAAGTGTGTGATGTGAAAGTGATCAAGTGTGGAAATCTGAGTGTGAGCTTTAATGCCTTTTACTTCCAGATGTAGTGAGTAGAAGGTGTTTGCATTTCAATCTGTTGAATGAGTTGTTTGTGCTTCAATGGAACTATACCTTTAACATATGAGAGATATATTGTTACTGTTAATATTTGGTAGTGATCCACCCCTTTTTCCTCTTCTTTCTTTTTTTGGGCAGCAAGTCTTTCTGGCACTAACTCTTTCTCTATTCTCTAGGCAGTGAGCCTAATTGTATTCGGTGTTGCAATTCATATATTAGTGGTCTAATCCTCATCATGGTTTTTACCTTCTTAGGTTTTCCATGTATGTTAGGTCTTCTAATGTTCTTGGATGTGTTTTCATTTTATATTATGTTAATGCATGTTAAGGGTTTAATGGTTGATGAGGGTTTGAAAATATATCAATGGATTGAATGTTTAAAGTATACAACTGATTCACCCCCCTGCTCGATTGTCTTGGGCATCTAACAATGCATACCTCCTCATGTGAGGCCAAAAGATAATTGAAGATGAAATTTGGTTATCCTACAAATAGGACACCAAATTTCTCATCAGATGACAAAATCACTAGAAGATGAAATAGCAAGTGCATACAAAATTTATTAAAATAAACATTAGAAATGTAAGGTTCACACACATTTTCAAAACACAAAATATTTTTCTTATCACTGCTCGTATTGAATCAAGAAAAAGGATGGACGCAAGATGTAGTATGGGATGCACTGAAATTCCTCTTTCTATTTGGGATGTATATATAAGCTAATGTCTGTGTAAATGTGATACATAAGATTTGATCACTAGGTGAACTTGTGATAAATACATAAGCTAATCAATATATGTAAATGCAAAATGTTTGAGTTGATCATTATGTGTACATGCGATGTCTGTATGAGCTAGACACCATGTTATTTTATTTTTTGCTTGTAGACATTTTACTAATATTTTCTTATACACTTGACATCATACTATTATATGGGGATTGAATTGGAAGCATAAGCTCAATTAATGTGTATGATTTAAATAAGATGTTAGATACCTTGTCCCTATTATGTGAATGAAATATTTCTATGTTTGGTGTGAACCATGAAGACTCAAATTACCAAAAGGGAGATACATAGTGTAGTGTAGGAAAAAGTATCCCTTTTTCACACTTAATTTGGGAATTAATATTATATAAAATGAACTAAATTATGCCTTAATTTAGTGTTGTAATATGTATTTTACATATTCACATCATGTTTATGGATCTATTAAATAAAATGGACTTAATTGTGCCTTATTTTAGTGTTGTAGAGTGTACCTCTTTACACTTTCACACTTACTTAGGGCTTAATTAATTAATTGAGGTTAATTTTCCTTAATTGGCCCCTTTAATTCAAATCTAGCCTAATTAATTGCAATTTATAAAGAGGAAAACCCGACATTCATTAATGCCATAACATAACACTTCTCATCGAGCAATGTGTGCCCTAGGTAAGTGACCTAAGACCCATTCATCCATGGGTGAATGGGTCCTCACTTAGACCTAGGACCTAAATTTAAATTATGTTTTTAGTGGTATTTTAATGATTTAAAATCTATATTCACATGTCGGCTTGTGTTATTTGAATTTTGGGAAATTAATGTTACATACCTATAAATACAAGGTCATTTCACTATGTTTCACCTAGAATTTTCAAGAGAGCATTCCCATAGCAAGCAATTCAAGAGTGGATTTATAGAAGAATTCTTGCAGCAATCAAGATCCTATTATCATATCAAGATCTTCTTGCATCATGCATGTTATTTTAGCTAATACGTTGATGTAGTGTTCATGATCCATTCAAGCATCCAAAGCATTTTAAATCAAGTTTCAAGATCAAGATCCATATCCATTGAATTCATTTCATGCTAGTTACAGATCTACATTCCAAGGTTCATTCAAGGGTTTGATGAGTTGTGACATAGAGTTGTTCATTCATCATTCCTTTCATGCTATTTTGTTTCATTACAAGGTTTAATTACCAAAATAGGGTTTGACCAATGCAAAACCACATTCACCATAAAAAAAAAAAACATTTTTCCCTCTTGATTTGTGTTTGCAGATTTAGGTGGAAGAACTCTTGAAGAGAAAAATTGAAGAAGATGTCAAATTTGCATTTGTTGTCACCATTGTTACAATTTCACGAAAACTCACCTATAGAATTTATTTTCGACTGTTCAGATATGAAAATTGAGAATCTGGGAGTGCAAACATAGGAGTAGATAACTCAACCATTTTTACAGAGCCCTAACCAAGACCCATTCGCCATTGGGCAAATGAGTCCTCAATTAGATTCTAAAAAGCACTTTTGGTGACTTGTACACATATTCTTACCTCTCTCAAATTTGTAATTTGATTTATGGTTCCATCAACATCGAGCTTAATCTTCAAGATCCAAGTTAAAGATTGCATTTTGGAGTTAGTTTTCTATTTTAATCTTTCTCCCCAAAGTTATGTTTAATCAAGACCCCTGTCCTAGCAAAAAAATGAAATTTGCAGATTCACACTTTGACTTGACTTACCTCAAGGTTGATAGTCCTTTCATTGTGTGGATCTCATTTCCTAATGAAATAGAGGGAAATACGTCCCATCAACCCCATTTTGGTGACCTTTCCCCATTTTTCCTTTATTTCACATAGGTAGGGCCATTTTGAAGGAACCCTTGAGGAATAATTTGGCATTTAGTATTTTTCATGATTTGAGAACTCGACCTATTTAGTTCAAGAATATGATATTGTGGCATAAATTTATTTCCATTTTTATGGTTGGTTAAAGTTATGAAGCTAGCACTTCTATATTGGAAATAATTAAAGTTGCTTGATCAATTAAGATAGTACTAAAGATGTGAAATTAATGTTTTAAAAAATTGGCAATAACCAAGTGTAGTTATTACAACATCATTATCTTCTCAAGTAATGTCCTGCAAGAAGTTTAATATTATATTTAAAACCCACATGCTAGAATAATTGATTAAGGGGAAATTTAATAAGTGAATAGAAAATAAATTTATTATGTTTGGAGGTTATGCCACATTTGATGGAAGGGAGACATCAAGAACAACAAAGTCTAGGGCCACACTAAAAATTATATGTTACTTGACATAGATGGAAAAAAATGTTTCAAATGATTGTGATAAAGCATAAGATAACATGTTTAAAGTGTAAGATACCTCTACATAACATGAATCAATAAGAGGCAAAGAGGTACCATTTTCTTTGAAAACAATTGGAATCTCGTAATGAGGAAACAAAATGGAAGTGTACATGGAATTGATGACACATCTCTAACAATGTAAATTGAGTTGTCATTACATATGCCTACCACACGTTAGATTATTAAAATAAGAGAGAAGAGCAAGTATTCTACAACTCAAGTTTAATCATTTGAATCTACTCTGTGCCCTATTTTTTTTTTGAATAAAATGGTTTTATTTTATATTCAAGTTCAATAAAATCTTTGGTTTCAAGTGTTGAGAAGGAAATAAGTGCAACCATTTTTTTTGGTTATTATTAGCTCATTACTAGCCTTCAAAGAATTGAGAGCCTACAATCTCAAAGAGATTTTTACAAGAATTATTATGAGAAAAGATTGAAACTGAATATAAATTCCATGTCATTTTTATGTCTTTTCTATATCTTGAGATCTTGATGTTTTCTCTACTATTAATGACTACATGTTTAAACTCTTTTTTTTCAATTTTGTGATCCTTAACCCTTTTCATCTTTTAAAAAGAAAATAAAATAAAAATCATAATATACCTTAATGATTGAAATACAAAACTAAAATTACAAATAAATATTTCCTAATTACATTAGCAATGATCATGTAGAATCTAGATAATTATTTTGAAATTCTCTTTTTCTAAATTTTTTAAAAATGTGTTTCTTAATGCAAATTAAGGTTGTAGGAATCCTAAAGTCAAAGAGACATCCCCAAACTACTAGTAACATATTGATATCCTCCATAATGGATCGGATATTGAGATGTTCCTAAGGACATTATATTATAAATATGAATTTCTAATTATATGCTTAATGATCACAAAACTGACTAGTTCAAAATACCAACCTTTTTTGTAACATCTTTAATTTATTGTCTTATTAATGTCCTAACATAACAAACACCCCAATCTTTGTACAAGAGGCCAAGCCATATCTAAGTATGCATCAATATTAATGCCCCTCACCTCCACCCAACATTGAAAGACATTGTTGACAAGAAAATGTAGACCGGTGACATAAGTTATTTCTATGCTAGATTTGTGTTTGACCTAAATGTGATGTATAAGGAAAAGAATAAAAGAATATATGGTAAGAGTATAGAAAAACTAAAGGAAAATATACACATGCATTCATTCATCATAGACATATTGAGTCTCCATAAACTTCTAATATATTCATTATGTAATCATATAGTACATTGCCATATATCTCTTATTTCATATCATACTAAATTATGCTATTTATTTTGTTCTCTATCATATCTTCTATGGTCTATCTCATATGTTCTAACTCCTATCTAAATGTGGTACATATATGCTATTATCATAGCTTGACCACATATAGAGATGTTTCCCTATCCATATTCCTTGATAATTGTATTTTTTTGTGTTGACACAAGTCATTTAAATGTGTCACATTGATGTTTATTTGACCTATGGTTATTTTGAATATATCCAATCTATATGGAGATGGATTATCTTGATGCTAGTATTTGGCCTCTATTAGGTTTTCGTTGCAAGTTTTCAACTTAATGGGATTAGATGAACTCTATCGTGTCGATATTATCCTCTAGCTTAGACCACACCTTGTCTTCAAGACATGTTAACTATGTAGATACCAACTCCAATAAAAAGGAAAATTGTGATACTACATATAAATGTGATATGTCAAAATCTAACATTTACTAGTTATAGCCTTTATGCATTGGCACCCTTGTGAAAAATAAAAATTTGATACACAAAAAAATCTTAAGGTAGGTTGCTCTTATATATCTCTCTTAATTGATTATACATATTTTTTCCAATTTATATTAGCTTGTTGTAAGTTCCACACCTACACCTTAAGTTTTATGGTCATATCTTTGCCTCAACTAATGAAGATTTGGTGGGATGGATGTTACTATGTGCTTTACATTAGTTAGAGCTCCTAACATCTAAGCTAATTGTAAACTCACTACCTCTCTAAATTGCATCATTTGATATATGATCTCAACGTGATGATCCTAGAGTTGTTGAAATTGCACCCGTAATCCTTCAATATGTGCATGTTGTGCCCCATATGCATATTTGGTGGCAGTATATTTTAGAGGTTTGCAAAATCTCTTTCAAGGTTGTCCAACTGTATCTTCATTTTTTTAGTAGAAGTGATCCAACCTAAACAATTGATAGTGTATTTATGTCACTACAAGTATTTTCTATATACTTTATCTTTGTACTTAGTGTTACCTATTTTACAATATAGTTGGCCCTCATTTTGTGATGTTGTCTTTCCCATAAGCATTAAGTTTTCCAACTTCTCTCCATAATGTGTGTATGGCTCCCTCCAATTTCTACTCTAATGATAGAGAACAATCCATAATTACATAGGTGGAATCTATTGCTAGATAAAATCCAATTTTTTGGTCATTGCCTCCTCCATAAAAGTATATTTAATCAACATATCCTTTTGTGCACTTTTCTCCAAAGCCTCTCCCAAATAGGTGAGATTTGAATGAAATCCACTTACAACCCCATTGGTGTAGTAGTGATGGTGTTACATGCTAGTGTAACTATGGATTGAATTTTCTTTTATTGTGTAATAAATTCCTTAATTTTTTCCATGGTATCTAATGTTGGGGTTAGAAGTAGAGTAATCAATTGTTGGCTTGTTGGTGTTTGTGTACCACTTTCTTCACTAGTGATAAGTTCTTCTTGCCTTTATGTGTTTGTTTCTCCACATATTCACCTTATTCCTCTAACTTTCTCTCCAAAACATCCTTCTGTGAAAATTTTTCCTACTATTCGTGTTCTTCATCCTTTTTCATTTCTATGTCAATCTACATCTCCACTTATGTATCCTTTATTTTTACATATTTTGGCTCTTTTGCACCTTATGTGTCCTAAACCACTTCTCATTTGGTTGTGTTTGTGTTGTTGGATTATATCTATGTCTGCTCCTTAAGTGTTTCATTATCTTATTTTAGGAGAGATATTTTTTCAAATTAGACATTAAAATTTCATAAACCTTCTTTGTGGCTTGTATTGCTTCTTTTAGGTGCAATTTTTTTTCTTTTATTTAAGACAATAATGCATATAGTCATTTCTTTGAGCATTGCTCCATATTTTGTAGAGTTTCAAGTGCTTCCCTATTCTCAACTAGCAAATGTGTTTCATGAGTGATCTTCTCCAAAGCATCATGTTTGGGATTAATATCAAGTTGGAATGCTTCCTTTATTTCCATCCTAATTCATGTTTTAATTCTTTGGGAAATTGTTGGCTACTGCTATCACTAAGCATGGACTTGTTGATATGAAGTTCAATATTTTTAAAAATTTTTATTGTATATTAGCATTTGATGTTGTCACATAAATCTATGCTATTTCCATAGGTTTTCTTGGTAAGACAAGTGATCTATATAATTCTTTTAGGTTCATTTATTCTTGTTTCTCCTTACTCAATTGACTCCTTATGACTCTTTGAGATATCTCTAACTTTATTTTCTTGTTGAGTTTGGCATGTTCCTACTTTTCTTCCTCTCTCTCCCTTTTCTCTAATATTTTACTAGTGAGCATTTAGCTTTGTGTTTCTATTTGCTTTTTTATATGATGGGCCAACCTCTACCTTTTTCTTTTTTGTCCTCATTTGGAGTAGTGCTTCGGTTGCTACATTAGTAGGTGAATTTGATTTATCTACACCTTGTTTCTCTTTATGTGGAGTGATGGATAATTTTATTTTCACTATACACTATGGAGACTTGGTTTCTAATTTCACCTCTCCTAAGGCTTGTTGTGCTCTTCAATCTCTTTTTTAAATGAGGGGGAGCCAATTATTCTATCTAACCTCTACACTTTCCTCTCTTTATGTTCTTTCTTTTCTACTATTGGTGAAGAGTTAGAAATCTCTACAATAATTGGTGAAGTAGGACCATATTGTAAAGTGTCTTGTTTTATGGCTATCATTTTTCTTTTTGGAATTTTTCTTGTGCCTTCTATTTATTATTTTTCTCAAATAACTTGTCACAAGTTCCAAATATTTCTACATGTGGGTCTTTGTGTAGGGCTAAGAAGATTTGGGTGTTGGTATTAATTAGGTCATTAGTGACCTCATAGGATAGCATAGGTACCCATTATACCTTAGGTTCCATTATACCTTAGGTTCCATTGCTTCTATAGAGACAATGTTTGTAAATATAAAGGCGACACCATGCTAGTATTCATTGATTATGTTGAATGATATCCTTTCCTTAGCTTGCATTTGTGTTTGAAATTTCTCAAAAAACTCAATGTATGCTTTCATATATTTGGCTACTAGTTGGAAGGACCTTTTGTGTGGCATGATTTGGATGTCTACTAGTCTAGTGTTTCCCTAACTATATCCAAAAATTCTCAATAGTGTTTTCATAAAGTGTAATGCTAGACAAATGTGTATGTGCTCTTCTTTGTCTTTATGAGGTTTTCTCATAGGTACAAACAAAGGGTTTCACATAGTTCCAACTCCCTTTCATTGACCACCATCTCATATGTGGTCATGCTTGGATAATTTATCACTATTTTTCTAGTAAATTTTGTAGATTATAGCTTTTATGGCATACCTCACCACAAGGTTTATAATGTCTACAACTAATAAATTCCTCCATTCCATGGTTGTGTTAGCTAACAATATCACTCATTTGTTCTTAATATTCTTCTTTGTGGGAAGTTTGTCCTTACCTGATAGTTTGGTCACCATTTTTATAGCTTCCTTTGTGATCTAGTAGGGTTTGTCCATATTTATGAAATTTAAGTATACTCCTTAGAACCAATCTAGCTCATGCATGTTCTCTACAAAATTTTGGGAAATCATCTCATATATCTAACTTAAGCTCTCGAATTCTTCTATATGGGTATTGATATACTCATACCCCAATATTTGGATTTGTGGTGGTCAACACTAACCACTCCTTCTTGAGGTGGATGTGATCCATTTGTGTAAGAGTGGTATGGATGTATTTGTGATTATCATCTACATATAATTTTTATATTGGTAGGTTAAATTAAGCCCAATATTTTTTTTGTCCAATACCTTCCAATGGTGTTTCTTGTATTTGGGCATTGGATTGTCTTTGGCTTACACCAAAGTAGGTTTTTTCATTCAAGTATATCTTCTTTTAACCATTGCTTCTTTCTTAGCTTCTTAGCTCATCACTTCTTTGTACTCTACTCTATTTTGACACAATATATTTTTAATTATTTAATTCATTTGGTGGTTAGTATAAATATAGGTTTCGAATGAGAATTTTTGCATTAGAAGTTTCCAACTATCCCATTTTCCTTTAAATAGTTGATACATTTTGATTCCAATTTGGTGAGTGAGCAGTCATCTAGAAGTGAAAATTGAAACTTAAGTAATGTACACTTTAATATTCAATTATATTACATACGATACAAGGTATTATCCATACCTAAACTTATTTTTTATTGATTCCATCCACTAGTCACCCACATGGTAGGTTATTCTCTAAAGTCTTCAATTTTACCACTCATGAGGGAAAAATATCATCAATTTTGTAAGTTCCAACCCACCACATCTTTAATTTCTCAAGCTTCTCACATTTATTTTCATACATTAGAATTGAGTCACCAATTTGGAAGGTTTTATTCTTGATATTTATGTCATGCCATGTTTTTTGGTGTATTTTCTCTTGTGCTTGGTTATAAGAAACTATAAGACTTTTCTATTGTGCTTGGTTATAAGAAGTTATAAGCCTTTTCTTATGCATCTCTCCAATTAAAGCAACCTTCCTTTTATTGAATCATCATCAACCAACCTTAATACACTAGCCAATCTAATATTTAGTACCATGAATTGCATTAGCAATGCAACATCTATCTCATAACCTAGTTGAAATAGACAAAATTTTGTGTCTTTATAGGTTGTTCTATAAGTCCATAAAACTTGTGTTATTTTAACATCCCAATCTAGAGTATCTTCATTACACATATTTGTTACCATAGTGCCTAGTTTGAATCCACATAACCATGAATATCAAGTGAAATTCTATCTCCTATCAAATTACTATAATAATACAAGGAATACTATGAGGTGCCCCACAAATATCTAAAGACTTTTAAATGCATCACAATGAACTCTACTAGGATTAGACATATATCTAGAACACTGCTTGGGAAATGACTGGTCTAGTGCAGATCATAACATACATCAAACTTCCAACTACACTCTAGTAAGACACTTCACTCATGTCTTTTATCGCTAATGGGGATGTTGGACAATTAGAAATAGATAACTTCATTCCAATTGTAAAAGGAAAACATAATGAACTACAATCTTAGATGTTAAACCTCTACAAAACTGAATTGACATATTTACTCTGGAAAATCCATAACTTTATGTTCACACTATCTCTTCTAATTTCCATCCCAAGAACGTGTTTAGTTCCACCAATACGCACTTTGCAAAAGCTCAAGATTGAATCACCCTTAGATTTGAGGAGTTTTGCAATTCTGAAGTTCTAATACCATGTAGGAGCTAAGACATAACTTTCATACCATGTAGGAGTTTATAGTGAACCCCTCAAATACCTCAAGATACCTACAAGACAAAATAACTTCCACAAGACAGAAATGGTAGAAATATCATGATGTCATTAAGGATGAAAGAATGCTAAACTAAATATGGCAAAGTGCATATGATGCCTTGCTTATATAGGCAAGGAGAGAGATAGGATTAGAGAAGATCATGAAAAGTGTTTTAATCCTAACACATGAGACAACTAAGTCATAACAACCTCAATGCAAATATTAAATGCATGAGAGAATTATTAAATGCCTAGATAACTAAAAGTAAATAATGAGACATGGCCCCATTATAAATAACTTCTAGAAATGACAACTAGGGAACTTAACTCCTATGTAAACTTATAATAATGTAAATAAGTCCTCACTAATAACTAGTTAGGAAAGCCGGTATTGGCATGGCGTGATGGTTTATAGGTGGCATTGTTGTTCTTGCCACCAAGGTTCAAAGCCTGTTGGGGTGGTATTGTTGAATGCTTGTATCCGGTTCATAGCTCCGGTCAAAAGCATTTACCCCTTGAATAAATAAAAAATAGTTAGGAAATAACCCCACGCACACCAACACTTGTCATGCTCCTAGCCTTTCTATAAGTGTCTTTTTCATTCTTTTTGCAACTCCATTTTGTTGTGGAGAATACAAAGCTCTTTTTTGTTTATGAATGTCACAATCTTTACAAAATCTATCAAAATAATTAGAGAAAAATCACCACCATTATCAATCCTCAAACGTCATTTTTTTCCAATCTGCAACTCAACCATTGCTTTAATTTTTTTAAATTGATTGAAAACTTCATATTTACTTTTTAGAAAATATACACATGTTCTTCTACTATAATCATCAATAAATAAAACATAATATGTTGATTTTCCAATCAAAGGAATGTCTACATAACCAAGCACATTAGAATGAATAAGATCCAACACACCACAAGATTTATGAGAACTTGAGTAAAATTGAACATGATTTTGTTTTCCATAAATGCAATGCTCATAGAAATTAAAATCAAGATTACAATTAGACAACCCTTCAATATTTTTATTTTTCAATGTCCTTAGACCCTTTTCTCCAATGTGGCCAAGTTTTTGATGCCATAACATAGTCTTCTTTGTAGCTGACTTTGATTCAAAAGAAAGAGCACCCTTTGGAACCCAAAATCCATGACCATCCACTAAAGATGAAACCCTCATTGCTTTCAACGAAGTAGCTACAAACATATTTTTCACAAAAGTAATATTGCACTCAACAATGCATGCATCAAGCTTATATAACATGGCATATTTGACACCTCTAGCAATCACAATAGCACCTCTGACATCTTGTATCCTACATAAGAAAATATTACCTACATAGTCATATCTATTAGTTTTCTCACAAATAACAAATTTCATGCTAATCCAAGGATATGCAACATACCATTAATCATTTTTGTTCTACCATCAAGAAACCTAATTCTAACTTTACCAAGACCAACAATATTTAAATAAGAATCATCACTCAAGTACACTTTACCTCCATCAAATTATTCATATTCAAAAAACCAATCTTTATTAGAGGTCATGGAAAGATGCACACAAGTCAATTAACCATGCATCTTTACTTGCACAAGTTTCCAAAGTTGTAATGAATACATCACCATCTTCCTTCTTAAACTTAGAAGCAAAATCAAATTTATTCTTGTTCTTCTTTTCTTCTTTGCACTCCTTACAAAAGTGTTGAGGCTTGCCACAATTCCAACAAATAGCTTTGGAATTTTCAAGAGATTTGGATCTCTCCTTTAACTTGAAATTATCATGCTTCTCATTCTTTTCTTTTTACTTAGGTTTTCCACGAACATTTAGGACTTCCTTTGGCATTGATGGATACATTCCTCATCTCTTCAAAAAACAAAGAACCCACCATATCTTTAGTCTTCAAGATAATAGAAGTACTTCCAATAGCCATAATAAGAGAATCTCACAAATCAAGCAAAGAACAAAGCAAGGTCTAACATTTCTCCTCATCTATTTTGACACCAATTGATACCAATTGAGCCACCAACATATTGAATGCTTAAAAACAGTTTATAATTCATCCACCCTCTTCCATTCTCAAATAATACAATTTCTTCCTTGAGAAAATCTTATTCACTAAATTTTTTTATTGATACATCTCACCAAGTTTCTTTCATAGTTTATTGCAGAGGTCTTTTCATGTACATTGATTAAAACAATCTATTAGACACAATTTGATTAGACACTTGGCTTTACGGTCTATAACATCATATTGAGCAGCCAAAGTAGAATTTGTGGGCCTTAAAACTTTCTCATCAAAATCCCATAGATCTCGATCTCTGACATATCCTCCATCTTCAACTTCCACGTCTCAAAATTATTTCCTTAAAATTTGTTCACCTTTATTCTCCTTGATGAACTTGTCATTTGAATTTTTTTGCAAACAAGATCATAAAGTATCTTTTGCACAACTCTGACTCAAATCTAGATTAGTTCAATAAATACAACCCATAACTGAAACCAAAGGTGATCAAGCTCTGATACCACTTTTAAGGAAATTAAGGTAGCAGAACAACTTTCTATGCTAACCTTCAGAGAAAGGTAAAACAAAACTTTTCAAATCTTTACAACAGTTACATAAATTAAACAATCCAATAAATATAAATATCATATGATGAGCCCAAAATATGCTCATGATTTGAGTATTATGTAGTATTTTTAATACCCTTACTTTTGTTGTTATGGTTGTTTTAACTCTTTAAAGACCTTTTTATCAGGTGGTATCCTATAGCAATACATTCCTATATTCCTGCAGCCTAACATTTTTGTATGTCTATATTAATGACCTTGTTTGACTTTCCAAACGATTGATATAACGCATGTAGTTTTTGAATAATGAAATAGATTTAATATGTGATTAATGAATGAATATCGTGTAGTTTCCATGTGTGTTTTCTTTTGCTTATGTTTCCTTGTGTTTCGCAGGTTGTTGAAGGAAGCATGAATGAGTCAAGCGCAATAGATCTCGGCCTTGCAGTAAAGTCCATTTTCTGCATGACGACTTCGAGGCAGTTGTTCCGGCGAAGACTCTCTGACCGAATTATTAGGAAGAAATCTAAATGTTAATTAATCTAGGAAGAGTGGAATGCTAAATTCCCTCTGAATCATGTTGAACGGATAAGCTCATTTATGAAGTTTGTTCCTCAGTTTCGGGATACATTTATATCCACGTCTTTCTCTATTAGGGTTAGGTAGTTAGTTACTTTCCCGATTTAAATAAGTGTTCCTCCTGCCGGGTGAACAACGGAGAGACAGAGAGAAAGAAATAGATTATGTAATAGCTAGTATCATAATAAGAATCAGAGTTTTGTTAGTTTTCTGGAAGCAGAATAATCAATGTAGATGACTTCAAGATATGAATAAAAGTTGATGAAGTTCTGAGTTTCATCTTTGCGTAAATTAGTTGATGCTTGCTAAGGGGGCCCACTTAGTAAGTATTTGTAGTTAAGTAGTTGTTTATCTTCTATTGATTATAGGTTAGATTTCATTCTTGAAAGTTTCAACACAAACTCAGTCTTATATTGTTCCTGCAGCATCGGGAATCCATCCCTATTTTTGTTCCTGCAACATAAGGCTAGTTCATGGTTTGTTTCTTAGTAGTAGTTGTTATGATTTATGCTTTGGTTAAGTTATGTTTGAGTTAAGAGAACTTTGCACTCCTTTCCTGTAGCATAGGTAGAATTCCTTCGAAGTATTTATTTCTAGTAAGTTGTGACTGAAACTGGTTCTTAGTGCACATACAGTGCCGCGCCATTTCAAGTATGTGTTCCCTAGTTTGACAAGTAAATGAACGACCATAAAAAGATATTAGTCGTCTGCTGGAATGTCCAATTCCTAGGTTAGGATTTGTCATGATTTTCATATCCTTTTGTGGATGTGACCATTTTTGGCATCGTTGTCGGGGATGGTGTCAAACTAAGAACTTGCCATAGTCATTATTAGCAATAGTTTAGTTTGTTATTCAAGCATTTTCAAATTATTTCAAATTACTATCCATTTTGTTGCATGCATAGAAGAAGAGATGCTCTGGGAAGATTTCTCCCTAACCTTCCATTCATTGATAACACTTCTGAACCAGCTTATAATTTATTTGAGGAAGGAGGAGATCAAGATCTTAATCCATTTGTTGAAAACTTGTTTGTTGAACTACCATTTGATCTAGCTGATGAAGAAACTGAAGAAAATCCATTTGCTCTGATACTCCATCAAGTAACTATGGAACATAATCCACCTAATCGACCTCCTGCTTTTGAATTCCCCATCGTTTCCCAGCAAGATAATGATAACCTTAAAAATATTCCTTCTTCATTACTTCCCAAGTTCTATGGACTAGTTACAGAGGACCCAGAAACCTTCTTGTTTGAGTTTGACATCCTCTGTCACAACTATGATTACACTTCAGATGCTCATAGGTTGAAGTTGTTTTCTGCTACTTTGAAAGAGGGAGCTCTTAGATGGTTCATGAGTTTGGGAAGAGGTGTTGTTGATAGTTGGGCAGCCATGCAAACAAAATTTCTTGAGAAATACAAGGAATATTGTAAGAGTAGCAGTAAGGATGAAGATATATTCAGAATTCAACAAAAGGAGGATGAAAGCCTGGAGGACTATATTTCAGGATTCTTGTTTTCACTAAAAAATAATTCAGACCATACTCTCAATGAAGAATCCCAGAAACTACTCTTTCTAAGAGGAATCAGTGATACCTGCATAGATGCCTTGGACCTGATGGGAGGAGGTGATATAACCCAAGTGTCTTGGGATGGTATAAATAAGATATGTCTCAACTACTCTCGAGCAAATGTTAAGAAGGGTAGAGGTCATCAAGCCATAGTGGGAAAGTCTTCTACTAGTGGAGTTTCATGGATGGAGATCACAAATTTGTTGTTTGATTTTAAGCAGTACATCATAAATAACATGGCTACACAGTTGGATACCATGCAAGTTCGCAAAAAACATGAGGAAGCTGAAGCAATCCTGGACGAATTTTTTCCACATTGCAGACAGAGAAACGTGACTGTGGATGAAAGATGGTAGCTAACCTGGAGGCTAAGCAATTACCTCCTAATTTTAAGATGGTGGAAGGAGATGATGACCAAGTATTCTTCGTTGCACAAAGGTGACTATGGGCTCAACGACAAGGTATGCCTCAAGACCCTTTGACTTTTGGTAATTCTTACAATAACCAATGGAAATCTCCATATGGCCCATCACCACCTTGGAATACTACTCAACTATACTGGCCTAACTATCAGAGTCCTCAATGGCAATTTCCTCAAAGAGGTTGGCAGTAGCCACAAGGACAATGGACTCCACCCCAAGGTAATTGGCAACCTAATCCTCAATGGAGAGGTCCTCAACAATGGCAGAACCAGTCCCCTAGAGCCTTGCACCCTCAGCAATCACAACCTCCGGCACTTATGCCACCTCCTGCAACACCTGCAGCGAATATTGGCCCTCCAAAATAAACCCCTATGCCTGCTCATCCATTGCCAAATCCTAATAATAAGTAGTGGCAGCAGCAGCCTATCTATTGTGCAGAAGCCAATCAGTATCCAGTTTATACCCTAAATATTCATGATATCCATCTTAGGTCTGGAACCACTCTTCTTGCTCCACAGCCGCCTATAATTACAGAGATTCCAGACTCTGCCCCTGAACAACCTACTGATTCTACAGAAAATATACCTATATCAAATATTGCCTCTAAGGAACATGTCCTGCAGCATCAGGCTAAACCACCTTTTCCTCAGAGATTGCAACTCACCGCATCCAAGTCTATGGAAGAGCCTACTTTTGATATTCTAGATCAGCTAAAGAATGTACACATTTAAATTTCTCTCTTAAAAGCCATTTAAGATATCCCAATATATGGAAAATCCATTAAGGAGGCCTATTTGAAGAAGCAAGGAAGAAAGAAAAAGGATCCTCAAATTATCCATGTTCTAGGACAGTTAGTAGATATTATGTCAGGGAAAATAGTTATTCCAAAATATACTGATTCTGGGAGTTCTGTGGTACAAATCACTATTAATGGCCAGATAGTAAAAAATGTGTTGATTGACCTTGGTGCAGCTATCAATGTAATGACTAAGCATACTATGGAATCTTTGAATATCCTAGTCGTTCGGTCTACACCTACCATCCTGCATCTTGTTGATAGTTTCACAGTAACACCTGATGGAGTGGTAGATGTCATTGTCATCCTAGAGTCTTGGAAGTACCAACAGACTTTACCATATTGTCCACTAAGGCAACCTTGGGAGGATATCTTATCATCCTAGGTAGACCCTGGTTAGCCACAGTTGATGCCCTTATAGGATGTCGTTCAGGAGATATGACAATTTCTGATGGTCAGTCAAAAAACAAGTTGGCTTTATACCCACTTGCCCAGCCTCAACCAGACTTATCTCAATCAATTTGGCCAGATTTGGGGGAGGAAACTGAAGAAGTCAATTCCTTGGCTCAGTTAATGATGTTGCAATTTAATCAATTTTCTCAGCTTCAGAGTGAGGATGGCCTGCTTTTACAACTTTTGTAGTCCAACCCTGATTTGAGTAGTTCATCTGTTTCAAATAGCTGTCCTTAGCAGTGTTTCCTGTAGCAATTGAATCCTGACAATCTGACACTTAAACTTCCTACAGTTTATCATAATTTGCTTCCACATGACATACAAACACCACTTGTATCAGCAGCTTCCATGAATGATCTTACCAAGCAAGTAGAAATGTCTCCAGGCCGCTATCTAAACATAAATAATAAATTGTCTCCATCTCAACAAACTGCCCTGGTCACAATATTGCAAGTTCAACACAAATCTTTTGCATGGGACTATGGGGATATGAAGGGACTAGATCTTCAACTTTGCACTCAAATAATCTACATTAAGGAAGATTGTTCACCTGTTAGGCAGCCTTAAAGAAGGATAAATCTAACACTTAGGGAAATAGTTAAAATAGAGCTCCAAATATTGCTTAATGCTGGTTTCATCTACCCCATTTCAGATAGTCAATGGGTATGCCCATTGGTTATTGTCCCTAAAAAAGGTGGGAAATGGAGATTTTGTATAGACTACAAGGAGTTGAACAAAGCAACTAAAAAGGATCATTTTCCATTACCATTTGTTGACCAAGTGTTGGACACATTGTCTGGTAAAAAGTATTTCTCCTTTTTGGATGGATACAGTGGGTATAATCAAATTTGAATTGCCCCTGAAGATCAAGACAAAACAACTTTTACCAGTCCATGGGGCACTTTTGTCTACTTTGTCTTACCTTTTGACCTATGTAATGCACCTGCAACATTTCAAAGGGTAGTGATCAGTATTTTTGCCGACATATCTCATAATTGTATGGAGATCTACATGGATGACTTCACCACTTATGGAGCCACTTATGAAGAAGCATTAGAAAATCTGAAGAAAGTGTTGAAAAGATGTAAGGAGCAAAATTTGTCTTTAAATAGTGAGAAATGCTTTATAATGATGCAAGAGGGAATTGTTTTATGTCATCATATCTCTCAGGCAGGAATTCAGGTTGATCCTGCAAAAGTAGAAGTCATTCTAAATTTGCAAACACCTATAAAGCAAAAGGATGTTAGAAGTTTCCTAGGACATGCTGGATATTATAGAAGATTTATCAAAGATTTCAGAAAAATAGCTAGTCCCTTATATGCCTTATTGACTAAGGATTTTGAATTTAATTGGACTGAGGCCTATGACAAGTCTTTCCTGCAGCTTACGAACTTACTAACTCAGACACCTGTTCTTCAAGGACCGAAGTGGAGTTTTCCCTCTCATATACACACAGATGCTTCTGATTATGCAATAGGGGAAGTTTTAGGACAAAAAGAGAATTCCATTGAGCATGCCATATATTTTATTAGCAAAAATTTGCAAGGCCCTGAATTAAACTATGCTGTCACAAAGAAAGAATTGCTAGCAGTTGTGTATGCCTTGAACAAGTTTTGACATTATGTCACTAGTTACCAAATATTTGTCCATACAAATCATGCAGCAACAAGATACCTCATGAATAAGCCTGCCATATCTGGCAGATTAGCAAGATGGTTCCTATTGTTGCGAGAATTTGATATCATAATTATTGATAAACCAGGACATGCTAATGTGGTGGTTGATTTCTTGTAAAGACTTCAAACAACTACACCTGCCACCCTAAAGGTAATTGATGATAGATTTCCTAATGAGCATATGTTTTTCATTGCTACTCGAACCCCATAGTATGCAGATATTGCAAATTACTTGGTAGCCAACAAGATTCCAAGCCACTTCTCACCAAAGGAGAGACAATTGTTGGTAGAAAAAAGTTTTAACTTTTCATGGATTGCAGATTGTTTATTCTACACAGGACTTGACCAAGTCATGAGAAGAAGTGTTAGAGAAGATGAAACCTATGACATATTGCATGTCTGTCATGATGAGCCATGTGGTGGGCACTCTGCAGTTAGAACATCTATGAAGGTGTTTGCTACTAGATACTATTGGCCCACACTACAAAAAGATGTTGCAGCCTACACCAGGAAGTGTGATAGATGTCAACGCATGGGAAGACCAACAAGGTCTGATGAAATGCCCATGTATCCTCAAGTGGTAGTCAATCCCTTTGATAAGTGGGGCATGGATTTTGTTGGGCCTATTGATCCTCCATCCAATGAGAAATCATATATTTTAGTTTGTACTGATTATGTAACCAAATGGGTAGAAGTGAAAGCAATGACACATGCCCCTGACAATAAGGTTGTTGAATTCTTGTATGAATAGATCTTTACTCGGTTTGGAGTCCCAAGGGAACTTGTCACTGATGAAGGAGCTCAGTTTACATCTAAATTAATCACTGCACTGATGAATGATTACAAGATCAGCATAGAAAGTCTAGCCCCTATCACCCTCAGGCCAATGGTCAGGCAGATGTTACCAACAGAGAGATTAAGGCTATCCTTACCAAGACAGTCCAATTACACAAGAAGGACTGGAGCAGTCGACTTCCTAAAGCCATCTGAGCTTATAGGACAACATGGAAAACAACCATTGGGTTTACTCCTTTTGAGCTACTATATGAAAAAACTGCCATGTTGCCAATAGAGTTTGAGCATAAGACCTTAAGGACTACTCTAGAGCTTAACATTGATATTTCAGAATCCCAGAAGGAACACCTCCTGTAGCTAAATGCATTAGATGAAATTAGAAAAGCGGCCCTACAGCATACTGAAACTATACAGCAGCAAAGGAAAAAATGGCATGACCGCCATATCAAAACTAAGCAATTGTCTATTGGTGATTGGGTGTTGCTTTATGACTCCATGTATAAAGAAAATCAAGGTAAACTCACCACCAGATGGCTTGGTCCGTATGAAATAGAAATTGTATTTGATAATGGTTCAGTTCAATTAGTCACAATCGATCCTGTTCGATTCAAGCTACTGGTTAATGGACACCGTTCTCGTTGTGTCACATGCTAGCCTCGAAAGAAGAATTTATGCAGCAGTTTGTTCAGGATCCTGCCACTAATCTTCATGTAGCAAAAGGCTCTGGCCTTTCTCCTATAGATTCACCTTAATTTTATAATGCATGCTCATAATAAAGGTTTCCTTTTTAAGGGAGCCCTTTTTCTTCGTTGTCCTTCATCGCCACTATTCATTTTATTTTCTTCCATCCATCCACGTCACCCATCCATGTCATCCATCCGCACCACCTTCAATTATGATTTCATTCCCAACTGTCATTTCATGCTCAAGTTGTCATCTTTTTCAGCATGTACGGACATGTATTGAAAGGTATGCGATATCTTTTGTTGTCGCATCATTTATTTATTTCATTTTATTCATTCACTACAATGTCTATTTCAGTCATTATTACCAGATCTTTGCCTATCCTTTAGTACATGTGTGGACACATGTCACACTTTAAATAGGGGGCGGGATAATCCATTTTAAACTTTTTCTTACGCCGTTGTCACAACTATTTGAATATTTTCATTTTCTTGTACTTTCCAAATATGACTGCATGTTTCCATCCTAAATAACAATTAAACTGTTTGTTTTAAGTAGTTGTAACAATAATTGCATGCAAATATCTTTTGAGTTCATTCTTGGAAAAGAAGAGAAAAAGTGACGGTAGGACAGAAAAAAACAAAGTAGGAAAAAAAAGTTTTTTGGATTTTCAGAAAAGAGTTTGAATTTCAGCTGAGACAATTTGCAAATATGGGTGGTCAACTGGTAAGACATGAGCCTATAACTCATGAGTTATTGACACAAAATCCTCAAACAGTTCAAGCATTCAGCCTCTATGGTTGGTTGAATTATTTCTTGAGATTAGATTCTTTCAATGAGGAAGCCGCAGACAAATTTTTAAGAACTCTTTCTAAAGGAGAGGCTACAGTATGGGGTTTAACGGTAGCTATAACAGAAGAACGAATTGCAGAGGTAACTCGGCTTCCAACCATTGGAGAGAATTTTTCTTCAGACGCTGTCTCTGTTAGGGCAGAATTTACAGTACCAACTGATGGACCCTTGGAGATCTCTAAGAAAGGATGCAAATGAATGTCGTTGCCTCCCCCATACCCATAATATGTTGCTTTTATAATCAGATACTTAACATGTGAAGGACATTTTTCTTATCTACATTCCTACCATTTTAAATTGTTGAGTCATATGAGGCATGGGTTAGCTATTAATGTCCCAAACTTTTTGCTAAATCTTTTGAAGCAATGTGCCCATGAAACCCAGAAGGGGAGGGATAACTCAGTTGCCCATCATGCCCTTATTAAAATCTTGATTGAACGTTCTGTAAGGGATGTGTCACCTCTTTCCTGGAAAGAATTTATTTTCCAAAAGAGTCTGCAACTTCCAGAACCCCTTGGGCAATCCCTGCACGACCTAAGAAAAAGAAAAAGAGAATAGCATCTACCAGTAGAGAAGCAGAGCAAGAATCATCTGCTCCTGCAGCGCTTAGTCCTGCAGCCTCCACACCAGAGTCTTTGCCCGAGTCCAAACCAGGTCTGGTAGTAGAAGGGAAAAAGGAAAAACGAAGGTAGGAGAGTCATCCAGGGCAAAACAAACCCCAGAATTTGACCCTCATCCTCAGAAGAGGCAACGCTCTACTCCTGCAGCATCCTCCCCTGCAACAGTTTCTCCTACAACAACGCCTGTTGCCACCACAAGTTCACCATCATCTTCTTCTGCTAAGTCTAGGCCCTCTGGGCAATTCAGAAAGACGAAAGCTATGAGAGCACCCCCTGCAGTTGCAACATTTCCAAAAAGAGTTTCAAGCAAGGAAACAACATAAAGATACCCCTACCTCAACCCAACCTAAAATTATAATAATTTCTGAGGAGTCTGAAGAATTTGAACATAATGTTTCTCAGGATGTATCCGAGAATGTTGCACAAAGTCCATTTGTTACTCCTAGGGAAGAACAAATTGAGACAATGGAAGTTGAGGAAGCACAGCATGATAAAAGGGGGATTTCGAGTCTCGATGACTTGGCTGACTTAGCTATGCAAATTTTAGGGGAAGCACAATCTCTTCTAGCACAGCAACAGGAATTTATTCTGCAGCAAGAAGAAGAACAACCTGTACAATTTGAGGTATCCAATGAAACCTCATCACATTATGTAACTTGTCAAGAAATGATTTCTTATAAAAAGACATTTTTTATTGGATTTTTGGAACACCTTAGAACTACATGGAGGCCAGTCACATTTCAAACTTTGATTTTCCGCCACTTAGCCAAAACTGAGGTACAACAAAGCCTTTGGGAGGCAGAGAAGAAGCAATTGAAAAGAAAGATTGAAAGGCAGGAATAGGAAATTCAAGAACTGAAGGAGAAAATGAATGAAATGGTGAAGGTAACTGGTCAAATCATGGATTGTAGACCACCACCCAGGGTTTATGCCCTGTGCCTTAAGGAACGATTCCTTTGGTTTCAGTTAATGAGAATTTCAAGGAATTTAGATCTTGTTATTCATACAGCCAAAGAATTTTATGATGCATATCAAGTAGCCCCTAGCTGGTTGCAGAATTCTTTGTGTGAATTTTATTTGCATGGTTTGATAATTCCCTCGAAACAGAGTGGAATCCACATCTTTACATTGGCGATATTCATTTAAGATCACTCTTGTCTTGGGTAGCAAATGAATCTAATTATGGCAGACAATTGGAAGCCTATGAAGAAGTTGAAAGGGATGAGCCTATTCCATTGCGACCTGAGAGTTTAGATCCTTACACAATGTTAAAAACTTAGCTTACCGTTGCATATGGGTTCAATAATCAAACAGTTAGAATGAAAATATTTGATCTAAGGAAATAGGTATATGATGAATTTAAAGGCCAATCATATTTGTTTTGGAAGCTATTGTCTTCCAGAATTAAGAAAATATGGGAAAAATTAACTGTTGGTTTAAGAAGGTCTGAGCCTCATAGCCCCTTGAATTTCAGAGCGACCCTCAAAAGAACAGAAAGGTACATGTAGCTCGGTCTTCAAAAGAGGTTTGAGTTATGGTTGCCTTTGACATTTCGACCTCCTGTGCTAATGTGGCCACTTTATCCCTACCGAGCTACAGATATTAATGAGGATACAGAAGCCCGTAGATATGAAAGATGGCAGAATTTCAGAGGTTTCTATTATAAGTTCAGAACTTCATTTCAAGGTCATGCCACACCTACTGATTTCAGGGAGACAACCAAGAGATTTAATGTTGGAGGACCAACATTAGGCTAAGTAGGGGGCAAATGATGAGCCCAAAATATGCTCATGATTTGAGTATTATGTAGTATTTTTAATACGCTTACTTTTGTTGTTATGGTTGTTTTAACTCTTTAAAGACCTTTTTATCAGGTGGTATCCTGTAGTAATACATTCTTATATTCCTGCTGCCTAACATTTATGTATGTCTATATTAATTACCATGTTTGACTTTCCAAACGACTGATATAACGCATGTAGCTTTTGAATAATGAAATAGATTTAATATGTGATTAATGAACGAATATCGTGTAGTTGCCATGCATGTTTTCTTTCGCTTATGTTTCCTTGTGTTTCGCAGGTTGTTGAAGGAAGCATGAACGAGTCAAGCGCAGCAGATCTCGGCCTTGTAGTAAAGTCCATTTTCTACACGACTTCGAGGCAGTTGTTTCGGCGAAGACTCTCTGACCGAATTATTGGGAAGAAATCTAAATGTTAATTAATCTAGAAAGAGTGGAGTGCTAAATTCCCTCTGAATCGTGTTGAATGGATAAGCTCATTTATGAAGTTTGTTCCTCGGTTTCGGGATACATTTATATCCACGTCTTTCTCTATTAGGGTTAGGTGGTTAGTTACTTTCCTGATTTAAATAAGTGTTCCTCCTGCACGAGTGAACAACAAAGAGACAAAGAGAGAAAGAAACAGATTATGTAATAGCTAGTATCATAATAAGAATAAGAGTTTTGTTAGTTTTCTGGAAGCAGAACAATCAATGTAGATGACTTCAAGATATGAATAAAAGTTGATGAAGTTCTGAGTTTCATCTTTGCATAAATTAGTTGATGCTTGCTAAGGGGGCCCACTTAGTAAGTATCTGTAGTTAAGTAGTCGTTTATCTTCTGTTGATTATAGGTTAGATTTCTTCTTGAAAGTTTCAATGCAAACTCAGTCTTATATTGTTCCTACAACATCGGGAATCCATCCTTGTGTTTGTTCTTGTAGCATAAGGCCAGTTCATGGTTTGTTTCTCAGTAGTAGTTACGATTTCTGCTTTGGTTAAGTTATGTTTGATTTAAGAGAACTTTGCACTCCTTTCCTGTAGCATAGGTAGAATTCCTTCAAAGTATTTGTTTCCGGTAAGTTGTGACTGAAACTGGTTCTTAGTGCACATACAGTGCCGCGCCATTTCAAGTATACGTTCCCTAGTTTGACAAGTAAATCAATGACCATGAAAAGATATTAGTCGCCTGCTGGAATGTCCAATTCCCAGGTTAGGATTTGCCGTATTTTTCATATCCTTTTGTGGACGCAACCATCATACATACCACCACACAATGATTTACATGAAAAATCTTTTAGAAGAAAAACCCCTCTCTAGAAGTCACCCAATATATTATTTAGAAATCATGAAAATTACAATATACTTGCAGAGCAAGCTTCTCACAAGATTATCACCAACTAGAGATCCACACACAACACAAAAACTATCAAACTCATAATACATCACAATGCACAATCATAAGACAATGCCATCATAAAATAGGTTGTCTTTAGAACAAGACAAACCAACAAAATATCTACCATCACATCTGAGACCAAATGATGAACGGTCTAGATTTAAAATGATAAAATATACATAAAATGTGGCTTTTGGAGGTGCTGCCCTCGAACCCACATCGAGTCACGTGGCCCTTCGACTCCCCATCAGGGGGATGGGCCCTCCAAAACCCGCAAGAGGGTACCCTTTTAAGAGAGCATACTATATAAAAGTGAATGCATAAGAGGTAAAAATCACAAGTAAACAAATTTGTATTATATCAACAATTAGATTAAAATGGGAAGCTCTATGGCTCTGATTGCTTTTTGATGGAATGTTGGAAAGCGCACTTCCATGGTTTTCATAAAAACAAAATCAAACCCTTTGCTTGATATTAATTTGGCTTACAACCTATCCCACCTCTCAAATAAATTCAAGATCACCACACATTATCAATAGTTCAAAGGAGTGATATTTTACGATAATGGAGCACAACAAATGGTTGAGAGCACAATTGTCAAGTTTTTTGAACTTGTCTAAGAGTAAGCATCTACACCCAGTGGTTTGTGTTTCGAGGAAAAATGACAAGGGCAAAGGCTCAAAATCTACAAGTGATCTTTGGTGGAGCATGGCAACAGAGATTACAGTTAGGCCATTGGTGCTAATGTTGTCCTTTTAGTGCCTAGGATATTCGTGAGCTACACCAAGCACCACCCTTCACATTTGGTCCAAGTATCCTATGGGGCTCCCAAAGTAGAACTAGAGAGCAATGATGTTCAAAGCAATATGAGGATATCACTATGTGCTTTATATCAATTAGAACTCCTAACATCTAAGCTAATTGTAAACTCCCCACCTTAAAAGGGTACCCCCCTACACCCCTCGTGCTCAAATATATTAACTTGTTATAGTCGCAAGGTTGAGACACCATTTATCCTAACAAAGGCAAGGGAAATTATTGTTCTTGTTTGATAAAAGGGTGTAGATCTCTTGTAGTGCAAGGGCAGTGAGAAGGAAGACCCAAGCAGTGCAAGTTGAATTAGTTTAAAGGAGAATTTGGAAGGTGCAAACAATTAAAAAAATTTCAGTTGTAACCGCCATGAAATAGATTTCAATATTTATTTTATTGATCTTTGTTTATTCAATCCATGAGTCAATTAAACCATAGTTTTTACTTATTATTATTGTTCATAGTTGTGGCTCATAGACCATGGTTGGACTATGCAATTCTTGGCTCACAGCCAAGACATATTTGAGTGCCCACATTTTGCTTAAAAATCTATCAACTATGTTAGAAACTCACCTTCCATTTATTTTGATGCAAAAATATCTTACATAATCGAATCCAAAAACAATTCAACAATAATCTCTATGAATTGTGGAAATATGATACCATTAATTATCTCTTACCTATTCCAAAGTTTCCATAATCATGAGAGCAATGAAGATTTTGTTATAGTTGCAAAATTTTCATTTATACCTACCAATTACATTTGTGTGACACTATCATAAACCTTTCCAGCAAATCCATTTTTGTATGCATCCTACAATTTTATTTAATGGGAGGATATCTCATGGAAGCCTTCTATCAATCAACACATGTACCTTGTATGTGTTTCCACATTTTGCATACATGTCATCCAAGGCAATCACAACTAATATATTTGCAAAATTCTTCTATCCTTTCGGCCTTTACAATAGATCCATTCCGTGTACATTTGGAATCATGATATTCCGTGAGACATTTTCTTTGAGGAATTTTGTCGAACAATTCATGCCCCTTGTCAATGCTACCACAATAGTTGTGCATAAGACCATATTTCTTTGAGGCATTCCATCATACAATTCTTGTGCCTTGTTTGTACTTCCACATTTGCATACATGTCTACCATGACATTTCAACCATTATATTTGAAAGAAAATAATTATTTAAAATATGCTTTGATGGTAATATATATTTTGTTTTCAACCCACATCCTTGGAGGATGCTAACTAGGGTTGTGGATTATGGCTTACATTTGCCATTTGCATTTGCTTGAATGTTTCTAAAGCTCTTCTCAACAAATCCATGCTATATTGCAACTACTGTGATGCAGAAGACCACATTTTTTTGTGGCATTTTGCCAAATATCTTGTAACCTATTTACGTTTTCAAAAATTTGCCCACATGTTTACCATGATAATCACAACCACTAAGTTTAATAGTTATATTATTATAAGTCCATAACATCAACCCTATGCAACTATTAGGCCAACATGATAGGGCTTGTTTAAAGAGTTGTTTTTGAGTGGAGTATCTTAGTTACATGGTAACCTACTAAGCTAGTTTCATCATTAATTGATCATTAGTAAAATGGTATTCTGAACTGTGCTATAAGAGTTAGTAAAAGCAACACAATTTAGTATCAGTATTAGTGGCTTTACTTAAGGATGAACAAAAAAATTAAGAAATGTGATAATAGTACTTTTGTGATGCAAAGTAGTGATTGTTTTGACAAGGAAATTGTATAAATTTATTTATTGTTTCAAATATCAAACTCTTCTACTTATATGTGATAACATGAAAGTCCTAATGGCATATGGTCAATAAAGACAAAATTGAGCGATTGTCGCGTAAAGATATGGATAAGTCAAACAAGGGAGTAGATCTATTAAGTATCAAACAAAAAATTGACTATAGATTCTTATGTCCCTGGATTAAGAAACAAGGCAAATGCTTCTTCCTAGTTAAGGTTAAATGGAGTTGTCACTATTCACAACACTTAAAATATTACGGAGTTGTCACTATCCACAACACTTAAAATATTTCAATTCAATTAACCTCGCGAAATATTAACCATGTTTGAGTGTAACTTTGAGCTAATAGTAATATCACATGAGAGTATAATTATTAGTGAAGTATATATAACATTAAAATAATTAGGTGGTATAAGAAAGTCCACATTCAAGTAAATATATATGACAATATGTTAATAAGTTTGTTTAATGGAAGGTGACTATAAGATGTGTGTATGTAGATAATATAATAAAATAAATATTACTTATATCAATTGAAAACATAAATATAGGTGAGAGGTATTCGTGCGTATAAGGTATTATGAATATTTTGATTATTTAGTTGATTGTAATGCATTTAGATGTTCATCTCAAGATACAAATCAAACATTGATGTCAGAGTTGACTCTTTGTTGATTTATCATTAGCATGTTAGACATGAATTTGTATATTTAGTTCAGGTTAAGATTTAGGTTATGGGACTATGAGTAAAAAGTCTAAATTTGGTCCAAAGTCAATCAATTGGAAACTATATTACACAATGCTAAGGTATAGAGATAATTACTAGATTGTAAGATTGTATATTATGTGAATATTGTCAAAATAAGGGAAAATGGATTACTGAAATAGAAATATGATATTATGTGTTATAAGCTAGTTTACTTCCAAATAAGTTATATGAGAACTCGTGATATTTTTCTTGTTTTGCTTTATGCCAAGCATATGCATATGGTTGTGTTTCCTTCATTTACAATTTCTATATGTTAGTCACATATCACTCAATTGCATGTTTGGCAAAAAGACTATTCTAACCCAAAAATATTTAGCATTCTACACAATAGTCTTCACTGCCTATCAACTAGAAGTCACCTACTATTTTTTGTAAGTGCACTCCCTTACTATAGCATTATCCAAATGTTGCAGAATTAGACTTCTTCTTCCCTAAATTGTCCAATCAACCATAGTTGGAAGACTCTTTAGGACTTGCCGCGGACTCAGTAGACTCGGGAGTTCAAAGGCTGGTTGAGTCCACTCACTGTAGACTTGGGAGTCAAGTCCAAGAGAGTCCCTACACGAGACTCATGCGAGTCCTGAGGTTGGACTCACGAGTCCCATGCAGAGACCCCAGGTGGGTTGGGACATGAAAAACAAATTTAAAACCTCTTTTTTTTTGTTTATTTCCTCATTCCACTCTACTCTACCAAATATAGGTCTACAACTTGAAGTGACGTCGGAAGAAGCCGAGAAGACGACGAGCTAAGGAGATCATAATAAAGTCAGGGAAGTGATTTAGCTCCTCTTTTTTTTTTTTCAACAAAAAATAAAGAAAAATAAGGGGAAATGCTACCAAACTTTTTTCTATTTCCTTTAATAGTCTAATTCCTACTATTTCTAGCTTGGTTTTGCATTCTATTTTTTTTCAAATGTTTGAATCTCATTTATTTGTTGATTTTTTACCAAACCCTTGCTGATTTTTTTTCCCATTGAACTTGAAATAGCAAAGTCATCTTCAAACCTAAGGGGAACGAGAAAAGACTTTGCATGGAAGTATGGGATACTAAGAAATAAAAAGGGTGAAGTGACATGTACCGAATGCAACAAATGGACAATAGAAGGAATAAACAGATTAGAATACCACCTTGTAAAAATGCATGGGCAAAATGTGGATTTATGCCCTAAGTCAACCCCTGAGATAATTAGAGAGATGAAGACCTTTCTTGCTAAGTATGAGATGAAAAAAGATGAAAGACAAAAAACAAAGGATACACTAGCAGCAGCGATGAGTGGATCCACTTCTACACCATCTAGGCCCCATGGTACCCAAGTCCAAACATCCATCAGCCACATTCATCTTTTGGTGAGAATCCTGAGGATTCTTTCTTTACTCTTACTGCTAGTGTTAGTCAAAGTCCTTCATTAGAACCAATTTTTTTTATTCCATGCAATGTTCCAAGAGCACAACCTTCACTTGAATACTTGTTGGAATAAGCAAAAGCAACATGAAACTAGGATGGCAACAACAAACTTTTAGTACTACAATAATTTACCTTTCAATTTGGCAACCAACCCATATTGGAAAGGTTTGGTGAATGCCCTGGTAGTTGTAGGTAAGGGGTTTAAAACCCCAATAGCTAAAGATTTGAGTGGGCCATTGCTAAAGGAAGCCATAAAGAATACATGGCTTATGGTTGATGAGCAAAATAAATTTTGGCGAAGAAAAAATTGCAGCATTTTATCTAATGGATGGATAGATGGACAAAATAGGACTCTTAACTTTTTAGTGGCCTTTAATAGTAGATTGGTGTTCCTAAAGTCAATAGATGCCTCTAGTAAAGTCAAAAATGTTAAAAGACTTTATGCAATTTATTAGATGGGGTGATCTAGGAGGTTGGTGTTGATAATGTTGTCCAAATTATCACAAACAATGCAGCTGCAGATAGACTACTTATGGAGAGGCATCCCACAATTGCATGGTCTCATTGTGCTGCTCATTGCTTGGACTTGTTGCTAGAGGACATTGGGAAGATTGGATGGGTCAAAAGCGTGGTTGAAGATGCCAAAAATGTTACAAAATTTATTTACAACCATACTTGGATGCTTTCCTTGATGAGAAAATTCACAAATGGCAAGGACCTTGAGCGACCAGGAGTGACATGATTTGCTAGCCACTTTCTCACATTGCAAAGCATTCTTAGTGCCATTGGTCATCTCAAGCAAATGTTTGTGTCTGATGCCTGGTCCATACCACATTTGCCACTATGAATATGAATGATGAAATTTCAATTATTGAGTGTTTGATGATCATATGACGTGTAATATTTAAATTATGACAAATTGATAATCAAATTAAGTTCTTATGTTCTTCAAATGCGTTAATTTCCTTTTTTTGGTTTTTTTTTGCCGAGTCCTAGCTGAGTTTTTCCCTGAGTTCGAGTTTCCCAACTTTGCAATCAACCATGTAACATCAACTGCATTTTTTGAATCTTACCTATAGTGAAAAATGCAGTGCCTTTATCATTAAGAACAAATACATGGAAAATGAAAGGATGTCATCCAATTGAAAGCTGTTGCAGTAAATTTGGATGGTTCGTATTCACAAGTAAAAAGCAAAAGCACTAACATTCCTCTATAGAAAGATAGCTGAATTACAGGAAGAGAATATACGAGTATGCTCATCTCCAAATATAAGTAAACAGTTGTATTCAAATAAATGTTTCAAAATCAGATGGTTTCTTCTCTACTGTCCAATCAATCGTTACATCACTCAGCCAAGGCAACTGGCCCAGAAATAAAATTTCAAAGAACTGCATTACTCATCCCATGCTCTGGACACGCCGCATAATTTGGGCACTCATGTCCATAAAGCGTTGAGCACAATTGACAAGACATGCAGTCTCACTTGAGCTAAACTTACTCCCAGGAGTACCTGTAATGCACTTATCCCAGCAGACATCTGAAAGTTTTCCTACGAGTTCATTCATCATTGCTTTCTGCTTCTCTTGCTGCATGTTCCAAAATACAATATATCATAGGAATAAATCAGTTCAAGGAGATGCAAATTGCAGGTTCATACAATATGCATTCAAACATTGATGTATACAGTAGATAAGTGATGAGAACCACCAAGAGACTGTCCCAAACTCAAAGTAAATGAGACTGCATGTACACATTAAGTAAATTAAACTAAAATCTACACAACACACTCAAGATGTTGTCAACGTAAACAGTAAGTGATTGTTGGGACAAAAAACAAAGGCAACATAAAGATCAATAACAGTCATACTATGCCTAATCATTTTCCCTAAGTACCATTTGTCGGCAGAATACACTCCACAAACAGGGTAACACAAGATTTTTTTAAATGTCAGACTTCAGCTTTTCAACATGACAAAAAATAATGATGAGGGCCTACAGCTTGGACGAGCTCCTCTTGATAGGATATACCGCATAGAATCTGGCTAAAGGCCCAACAGAAATAGGTTCAGATTAGCTGTTGAAATGCAAATGGTGTCACTTAGTAAAAGTCTGTTACGTTAAATGTAGACAAATAAAACGGATTATAATTAATCATCCACCACCCAATCTTATGGGTCAGAAAAGCTACAAGCTGTCACCAGAAGTCTAAAATAACCAGATAATCAAATATAGTACTTGACAAATACTGATGAGAGCCTACAACTTGGAAGAGCTCCTCTTGATAGCATATACTGCATAGAATCTGGCCAAAGGCCCAACAGAAATAGGTTCAGATTAGCTGTTGAAATGCAAATGGTGTCACTTAGTAAAAGGTCTGTTACTTCTTAAATGTAGACAAATAAAACCGGATTATAATTAATCATCCACCACCCAATCTTATGGGTCAGAAAAGCTACAAGCTGTGACCAGAAGTCTAAAATAACCAGATAATAAAATATAGTACTTGACCCAGCTATTTCCACAAGCATTCTCGCTGTAATGCACAAAAATAAAGTTAGAACTCATAACCATGTCTGCTTTCATTGGATAATCTGATTTTATAGTTGTCTGCTCTCCTAGAACTGTATGCAACCAAAGAATCGCCCATTCATGAAAAGGGTAACAACTGTATGCTGCCATTCAACAGGAGCATGTTTTTATTCCGTAGTTGTATGCAGTCATTCAACTACTGTAAATTTTCTTTCAATTGTCGCATGCAGTCACACAATTGCCCACTGACAAAAAAAGTAAGAAATGTATGTCATTTGAATCTATTGCTTCTGGATTTGATTGTGTGGACTCTTTTTTCATCAACGTTTCGGATCACACACAGTGAGCCATCATCAGGATGGAGAGTTGAAAAAGATGATGATCCCATCATCTTTTTCAACTCTCCATCCTGATGATGGCTCACTGTGTGTGATCCGAAACGTTGATGAAAAAAGAGTCCACACAATCAAATCCAGAAGCAATAGATTCAAATTCATATGGATTGTGGAAATCTAATTACATTGATGTATGTCATTGTTGAACTTATCAGCAGTTGTATGCAGTCATTCAACAGTTTCACACTTTCATTCTGTAGCTGTATGTAGTAATTCCAAAGTTTTACATTTCCTTTGGACAATTGTATACAATCATATATTTGCTCTTTGTACAGCAAATTATGACTGGTGATGTTTGACTTTCTCCAGACATCATGGAGATGTTACGCTTGGGTGGATGCTGTCCCCAGTAATCATAAAATTTCTCTTTGTACAGCAGATTTTGTTAAAAAAATTAAGGCCGACAGGGAGTATCTTACTGTCTCCAGACGTCTCAGGGATGTTAGGCACTTGTGGATGCTGCCTTCAGTTTCCCTGGTGACAGGTCATGCCCTCCCCTTGTACAGTGGAAACTGGGGAACAAGGACGCAGGTAGGGATGGAGAATGTATCTCCATGTAACAGATATTATCCATCAAGTTGGAAGTGAAATAATGACTATGACTGTCTTTATCATAATCACCAAAAACACAGAAAATAATATTTTGGCATAGCAAAAAAAAGGCACAAATACAACAGGCTCTGCCAGATGCCTGAATTTGGGGAGGGAACTGATTGCCCTCAATTGTGTCCAGAATCAAGGAGAGAAGAATGAAGATTCAACCTCCGAATCCACTATTCACACTTTCTTACGCACAATAGATCCCTTTGGTGCTTGGGCAAATATAAATACCTTTATTAATTAGAAGAAGTTGTGGACCCTTTCCCCTCTTGCTTGGGAGCCTCAAAAAGAATGAGTGGGAGAAAATGGGTAAACAGTAGGGAAAGGGAGTTTATAATGAATTTCAAGAGATTCCACCCTTCCAAAAAGAGGTGGTTTTTGAAAACCATCTACTTGAAATTAAAATTGAGCTATGGGATGAAATTAAAGTAAAATTTGGGGTGGTGGGCCTAGCTCAATTGGCTAAAGCATCCTGTTGCAGGCAAGAGGTCACGAGGGCTAGTCTGCCCACCGTCCCCATGGTACCGGAGGGCATGTCGCGCCAGCATCACTAGTCACGTGAGAAAAGTATACCAGACGCACAGCAGTTTATAGGGGGCAGATACCCAATTCTGATTCCTGCAGTCTCAAACAAAAAAATTAAAGTAAAATTTGAATCATGGAGTTTAAAGTCATAGTTCAAAACATATTGTTTGAGTTTCATTTATTTTGATTTTAGAACGTATTGATTCTTCAACGTTTGTTTTTTCAATCTTGTTATAGGCCCATCACACGTAGAGATTATTATGATGGCTACCAATTCTAGCTCCATCATCCAACCCTCCTTCAAAAATCACCCAAGTTCACATTTGTTGGGGCATGTAGAAATGGTACAGAAAATTCAGAGTAGCGGGAAATATGTTCGGATATGCAACGTGTGTGATCAATAGTATACAAATTCATACAGTCAGGTGAAAGCCCATTAATGTGCCACTCCTAGATTGCAAATCAAAGCATGTCCAAGGAAGAATGGTGTACCTTTGCCACGTCATCAAATAGCAAAATATATTAAAGAGTAAGGGGAAACAAATGCAAAAGTTCTCAACAGAATAGGACATCCTTTGAGGAGAGAAAGGGGCTCACAAAGGCCATGAGCTTCCATCTCATAGTGTCAACCCTAATGTTGTAATAGAGAACCAACCGTTTTTGGGTAGGAATGAAGAAAAACCCACTAATGTAAAGAGAGCAAAGAGGCCATTGGAGAGTGGATTTAAAAAATGATAATAGAGACATTGCTGATCAAAACCATTGCAAAATGCCTCTATGCAAATGGTTTGTTCTTCAATGTTGGTCAATCATTGTGTTAGCAAGATATGAAGAGAAAAGTGAATGGAACTCCAAAAGGATACACAAGCCCAGGTTATGAGAAGATGTATAGCACCTTATTGTCAAAGGAACTCAAACATATAGAAACTTCATTGGCTCCCATTAGGGCCGCATAGAAACAAATAGGGGTATCGATTATTTCTAATGAATGGAAGGATGAAAGAAATAGGCCATTAATCAATGTGATTGCAATGTGACCTAAAAGGGCAACGTTTTTTAAAGTTGTGGATTGTAAGGGCCATACGAAAAATGCACAATTTATTGCTAAACATCCTTATATAGTGCATTCAAGCAGTGGGTCCTCAAAATGTTGTCTAAGACATTACAAACAACCAAATATATTGCAAAAAAGTTGGCAAATTGATTGAGACATAGTTCTCACAAATATTTTGGACACCTTGTGTTGACCACAAAGGCCATGAGCTTCCATCTCATAGTGTCAACCCTAATGTTGTAATAGAGAGCCAACTGTTTTTGGGTAGGAATGAAGAAAAGCCCACTAATGTAAAGAGAGCAAAGGGGCCATTGGAGAGTGCATTTAAAAAATGATAATAGAGACATTGTTGATCAAAACCATTGCAAAATGCCTATATGCAAATGGTTTGTCCTTCAATGTTGGTCAATCATTGTGTTAGCAAGATATGAAGAGAAAAGTGAATGGAACTCCAAAAGGATACACAAGCCCAAGTTATGAGAAGATGTATAGCACCTTATTGTCAAAGGAACTCAAACATATAGAAACTTCATTGGCTCCCATTATGGCTGCATAGAAATAAATAGGGGTATCGATTATTTCTGATGAATGGAAGGATGAAAGAAATAGGCCATTAATCAATGTGATTGCAATGTGACCTAAAAGGGCAACATTTTTTAAAGTCGTGGATTGTAAGGTCCATACAAAAAATGCACAATTTATTGCTAAACATCCTTATATAGTGCATTCAAGAAGTGGGTCCTCAAAATGTTGTCTAAGACATTACAAACAACCAAAAATATTGCAAAAAAGTTGGCAAATTGATTGAGACATAGTTCTTACAAATATTTTGGACACCTTGTGTTGTCCACTTGCTAAACCTCTTCTACAAAAGTTGGAAATACATTGGGTCAAACAAGTCTATGTTAAAGCCAAAGAGATCTAAATGTTTTATCACAAACCACAACATGTCGCAAGCCATTTTTAGATCATTCTCATGATAAAAGCTATTGAAGGTAATCAAAACAATGCAATTTTTAAATGTTATGTTTCATTTCAGTAAATTATTTTTAAAAAATTAAGAATGTGGTCTTCTTTGCTTTTAATTTTCTATTTTTTATTTTTCAAATAAGTGTTAAGACCAAATTTGCATCTAATACAATCATCTAGAGACAACTTGTGAAAGTGCAAGAGGTGCTTTCTGGTATGGTCATCAACCAATCATGATCCATATGGTGGTAAAGAGGGCAGCAAATGTAAAACAAATGATCCTAGATGACACTTGGTGGGATCACATGGAAAGTATAATCTACTTTACTGACATGGAGAAGCCATATTTGGAAGAGGCTTACGATGGCATTGACTCAATGATTGAGAAGATGAAGTCCATCATAAATGAAAAGGAGTAAGATCCTGAAAACTTTCATTAAAGACCACCCCACTCCATCTTCTTGCCTTTGCACTTACTCTCAAAAACTACAACAAAAATATCCTTGCTAGGCCAACAATGATGCCACCAAACCGCAATGCAAAAGTTAGCAAAGGATTTTAGCAAAGCACTTACCAAACTCTTCCTTGAACTTGATATGGAGGATGCAATTACAGTTAAATTTGTTGATTTTACAGCCTCCATTGGTCAAATTGTTAATTTGTTTTCACTCTCCATGACTAGTATAGAAAGGACGCTCACTCTTGGTGGTACCTCAAAGGCCATAAATCACCAAACCTCCAAAATTTGGCAATCAATTTTTTATCACAAGTAAGTTCATTGATTTTTACAGTACTTTATTATTTTACAAAATTTACTTTTTCAAATTTGAAGTTTGATTTACTTAATCAAATTTGAAGTTTGGTTTACAATTTATTAATTTGACTCTAACGAGAACTAACTTTGCTTCAATAGGTCACTAGTTCTTCTTCACCAAAACGAAATTGGAGTACATACTCCATCCACTCAGTTTACGTGCATTCCAGTTGCACCTTCTTACTCACAAAGATGATGAGTACAACCAAGGGGTAATGAAGTTGTGAGATGTAGACCTCAAGTGAATTGACTTGGATCTTTCTTCTATTGCACAATCTTAATTTTTGGAGTCAAGTAGCCAACATACTTTTAGTTTGAGTGGTAAGAGATCCATGTGGTTTCTACCTAAATCATCTAACATTAATGATGACCTGTATGATACTAATTACTAATTGTATTATTCTATTATTGAACAATGATTATCTTTCATGACATTCTAAGTTTGACAAAATGGTGTTAGCAGATTGCATTTCAAATTTTGAAAATTGTAAATATTTATGGTGGTTATGTTTAGCATATGTATGATAAGCAATATTCTAAAATTAAATCTGTTTACAGACTGCAAATATATATATATATATATATATAGAATGTGTTTTTGTAGAGAAATTCCCAGAAGATATCTAACCCCCAAAAAGAATTCCATACTGGTGTATCATAACAACATAGCCATACCCAATTCCAATTCCAGGACTTATTTCCTATTCTATTCTTCTCTTGTGCAAGTAATTTCATTACAGAAAAGTAAGTACCATGTTCTAAAGCACAAAGCTGGACGGCAAAGTCCAACTGACAGATAGAAGAATGTGAGGTCAAGTTCTCCTAATTTTTAGTTATAAAATTCATTGTCTATATGATTTTACAGGACAAAAGACTGACCCAAATATTAATTTCATGCCACATAAACTGTGGAAGATCTTAGATATTATAAAACAGTGTACTCACAATTAAACAGTTGCCTACCTGAAAACCAACTAAGTAGAGACATGTCTTTGTTGATATCCACATCTATCTACCTCTTTAAGTCAATGGAACACTAGGGGACTAAGATAGAAGAACCCAACTTACACCACTTCACAAAAAATATAACAACCACTTGAAAAATAAGCAAAAAATAATTGAGCAAAAAACAAAGAAGGTTATTTCAATAAATGAGCAGAATGGAAATGTTGCAAGGATGGCTCATATCAAGTGTAATGCAATCTCTCTTTTGAGACACCAGCCAAAGTGGCACCATGTCTATTAAGACACTAACACCTCTCTTTGGGGACATCTCATCGAGCCCTCTCTCTTTTTAATCACTGCCAACCTTGACCATTCTAAATTAAATATTTGATTCCAATCAGAATATTACTATCTCGGGAATAACTGAACTTCAATGGCATCCTACTGCCAGCTCACTTATAAATGAATTTATTAATTTCTTTTAGCCCCATATTTCACAAAACCCTCTAGCTATATAACATAAAAGCTTTATCAGAACAGTGAACAACCAGGACTGCTTCAAATAAAATATTAAAATACCTTCAAAATGGAAATATTCCAGAAACAATCAAAACCCAAAAGCATCATTCTGTCATCTCATTTACAAATCATGACAAAACCTCTGCATGTTTATCAAAGATATCAGAGAAAACACCCCACTATTCATACTCAGGAATTTCATGACTGACAGAATCCCATTAACATGATGTCAAGAAGCTTTAATTCATGGCAGCCCCCTTGAAATGTCTTCTTCATATTTATGTGGAGCTTGCACACAACCAGATGGATGGATTGACTTTCCAAGTTAAGGTTCCACTCATTCAACTACACATGCAACCCAGATAAATGGGAAAAA